>JADZMA010000432.1:0-35128 GCA_020796225.1 Arion vulgaris
ACATACAAATCACACAGAGTGATTGACAAGTGGTTGATATGGAGCGCTCGAAGAAGAAGAAGAAGAAGAGGCTAAGGCGCAGAGATTGGGATAGAACTTACGTTATCTTATTTGATCGACGTCATAGCACATTGTACATGTTAATGCTTGTTCCGTCCTCCCCCGCAGCAGCCATCTCAAGACCACTTGCTCACCGTCCCCATGAGAAGTTGTTGATTAGATTCTTTTTTTATAGACGAAGACGGCACTGTCTAGCATGTCCAAACTCAACTCCTTCTTCTTCGAGCGCTCAATATCAACCACTTGTCAACCACCTGTGTGATTTGTATGTGATCTGAGCCTAAGAGCGATTGTACGTTGTGCCAGTTATGCGCCTACATCCGATTTTTCCGCTGCTTTTATTGACTGGGTAGCATCCCACCTACATCAGTCGCCTTTACGACATGCTTGTCGGTTGCAGTGGTACTATTCTTGTTTCCTTGCTGGCCCTGCCACCAAAATGTGACTCAACCCTACTTGCAATCGGTTCCAGTGTCTGAGACTCATAAATCACATATTCATTTATCACATAAATGAGAGCGACCGCATTTATGGCATCGGCTGCTCTGTCTATATTTCTGCCAGCTTGAGTCGGGGCATTGTTTGCAAGAAAGTCATCACATTCGTTACTATGCACTCCAGCATGTGTATGTGTACATCATTATCTTGAGATGTGACCTCCGAATGCTGTCCATCCATTCCTCGCGTAGACTTTCAGATTCAATCTTTTGAAGAACATGCTTCAAAGTGATAGAACCGGGAACACAAGCAGATACATGGGCAGGACAAGTGATACTATCATGGTGTTGCTTCAAAGGGATAGAACCGGGAACACAAGCAGATACATGGACAAGGACAAGTGATATATCATGGTTTGCTTCTAAAGGATAGAACCGGAACACAAGCAGATACATGGGCAAGGACAAATGATACTATCATGGTGTTGCTTCAAAGGGATAGAAAACCCGGGGAACACAAGCAGATACATGGACAAGGACAAGTGATACTATCATGGTGTTGCTTCAAAGGGGTAGAACCGGAAACAAGCAGATACATGGACAAGGACAAGTGATACCTATCATGGTGTTGCTCAAAGGGATAGAACCCGGGAACACAAGCAGATACATAGACAAAGGGCAAGTGATACTATCTTGTTGCTTCCCAAAAGGGGTAGAACCGGGAACACAAGCGATAATGGACAAGACAAGGATACTATCATGGTGTTGCTTCAAAGTGATAGAACCGGGAACACAAGCAGATACATGGACAAGGACAAGTGATACTATCATGGTGTTGCTTTAAAGGGATAGAACCGGGAACACAAGCAGATAATGGACAGGACAAGTGGGTACTATCATGGTGTTGCTTCAAAGTGATAGAACCGGAACAAAGCAGATACATGGACAAGGACAAGTGATACTACATGGTGTTGTTCAAGTGATAGAACCGGGAACGCAAGCAGATACATGGACAGACAAGTGATACTATCGGTGTTGCTTTCAAAGGGATAGAACCGGAACACAAGCAGATCATGGACAAGGACAAGGATGCATTGGTGTTGCTCGGGAAAAGGAAAATGGACACAAGCAGATACATGGACAAGGACAAGTGATACTTTTCATGGTGTTGCTTTAAAGGATAGAACCGGGAAAACAAGCAGATACATGGACAAGGACAAGTGATAAATATCATGGTGTTGCTTCAAAGGGATAGAACCGGGAACACAAGCAGATACATAGACAAGGACAAGTGATACTATCATGGTGTTGCTTCGAAGGGATAGAACCGGGAACACAAGCAGATACATGGACAAGGACAAGTGATACTATCATGGTGTTGCTTCAAAGGGATAGAACTGGAACACAAGCAGATACATGGACAAGGACAAGTGATACTATCATGGTGTTGCTTCGAAGTGATAGAACCGGGAACACAAGCAGATACATGGACAAGGACAAGTGATACTATCATGGTGTTGCTTCAAAGGGATAGAACCGGGAACACAAGCAGATACATAGACAAGGACAAGTGATACTATCATGGTGTTGCTCTAAAGGATAGAACGGGGAACACAAGCAGATACATGGACAAGGACAAGTGATACTATCATGGTGTTGCTTCAAAGGGATAGAACCGGGAACACAAGCAGATACATGGACAAGGACAAGTGATACTATCATGGTGTTGCTCAAAGGGATAGAACTGGAACACAAGCAGATACATGGACAAGGACAAGTGATACTATCATGGTGTTGCTTCAAAGGGATAGAACCGGGAACACAAGCAGATACATGGACAAGGACAAGTGATACTATCATGGTGTTGCTTCAAAGGGATAGAACCGGGAACACAAGCAGATACATGGACAAGGACAAGTGATACTATCATGGTGTTGCTTCAAAGGGATAGAACCGGGAACACAAGCAGATACATGGACAAGGACAAGTGATACTATCATGGTGTTGCTTCAAAGGGATAGAACCGGGAACACAAGCAGATACATGGACAAGGACAAGTGATACTATCATGGTGTTGCTCAAGGGATAGAACCGGGAACACAAGCAGATACATGGACAAGGACAAGTGATACTATCATGGTGTTGCTTCAAAGGGATAGAACCGGGAACACAAGCAGATACATGGACAAGGACAAGTGATACTATCATGGTGTTGCTTCAAAGGGATAGAACCGGGAACACAAGCAGATACATGGACAAGGACAAGTGATACTATCATGTTAAGCTTCAAAGGGATAGAACCGGGAACACAAGCAGATACATGGACAAGGACAAGTGATACTATCATGGTGTTGCTTCGAAGTGATAGAACCGGGAACACAAGCAGATACATGGACAAGGACAAGTGATACTATCATGGTGTTGCTTCAAAGGGAGAACTCGAACACAAGCAGATACATAGACAAGGACAAGGATATATCATGTGTTGCTTCAAAGGGATAGAACCGGGAACACAAGCAGATACATAGACAAGGACAAGTGATACTATCATGGTGTTGCTTCGAAGGGATAGAACCGGAAACACAAGCAGATACATAGACAAGGACAAGTGATACTATCATGGTGTGGCTCTTAACACTTACTTTCCTTCTTCTTATTATTCTGGATTCGATAGATTGATTGATTGACAGACCCATCATCATTACACTTGGTTCTTCTTCTCTCTTCCACCATTTACTTATTTATAGAAGTGTTGGGGGTGAAATGTAGTGATCTTGTGTGTGCCTTTTTACAGGCACTTTGTAAGTGATATTCATGTTCGTAAGGCTGTTCTTGATGCCGTCGCTCCATCTTTTGCGTGGTCTTCCTCTTGCCTTGTACTCATTATACTTTTTCTGTGTGGCTCTCTTGTAGCGATACCAGGGCATTCTGGTCAGGTGTCCAAACCATTTAATCTTTTGTTCTTTTATGAATTGCAAACTGGTTTCACATCCAGTCTTCTTCTGATTTCTTCATTTCTAATTTTAGACTTGGTTAACAACCATATATGATCTGATCTTTTCTTATACATGAAGATTACAACAGCAGTGCATTATCTCCGTAGCACCGGCGAGTCACTACCCTATGTAATTTGGAAGATGGTGGAAATATTTGTGTAGGAATTTCTTTATTTAATATTTCACCTGAATTGTGTCTGGGGCAGCGGCTTTCCAGCCTACCCTTCTCCATTTCGAACTGCCAAGGGTTCTTTTACGTGCTCAACTTGAATACGGGACCAACGTTTTATCGTCCATCTCTGATAAAACTAAGAACTCGATTTCTCCTACGCTGAGATCAGGAAACTGTAAAAAATATCCCGATGGGTCTAAGAGTGAACGAACCGAGTGCCTTTAGAACCAGAGGTGAGCACCTAGCATCTACGCGACAGAGACTCTCAGTTTTGTTTGTCTAATGCCGAGTTAACACTAGACTGACCCCGATAAAACAATTTCATAACAACTGTTTATTTTAATATTGTCTGCCGTCAGCTTTGGACGGGTAATGTTAAGCGACTTCTACTGATGCTATTCACTACACACAGACATAATAAAGAGGCGCCATCTGGGGCTCTTTGACTGCGACGGATATCCTAGTCTAGTATTAAGTATACTGCTCTTCTTTATCCACGACGCCAGTACAGTCTTTCTGGGTCATGCACTTCTAGGAGATCAATTCTGTGAGTCACACACACACACTCCCTCGTCTTACAAGACTTCTTTGTGTACCGAGCGACACACACAAGCAGCAAGTGGTTTATAGTACAAAGGACTGTCGTTCTGAAATATTCAAGATGGTTGTTAGTGTTTTCATTCACAGTTGATTGTAATAGTATTTGCTGTAGCGGCGGAAGAATGGGTTTTAAAAAATATAAACTTTGGTTGTTATGTTTGATTTTTATATTTCACGAAAATTTGTAATAATGCGATGGTTTTAAAAAAAACTATTTTTCCTACCTGTAATACAGCTTTTTTAGGAGGAGGATGTATAATCAGAGCTAAACATGGACAATGATCAAAGGCAAGCCCAAAAAAAAGTATATAAAAGTGCGGGGCCCGCGAAAAGTTACAACACCAGAAAAGACAGTCACCAACATCAGCATAAGAAAGAAAGTTGCACAGAACCTACTGAATTACTTTGAGAAACAAAGTCACCAACATCAGCATAAGAAAGAAAGTTGACACAGAACCTTACTTGAATTACATTGAGAAAAAAAGTCACCAACATCAGCATAAGAAAGAAAGGGGACACGGGAACCCTTTGCTTGAATTATTTTGGGAGAAACAAAGTCACCAACATCAGCATAAGAAAGAAAGTTGGACAAAACCCTTTGCTTGAATTACATTGAAAAAAAACTCAAACAAGAAAAAAGTTGACACAAAACCCTTTGGGGTTTTGAATTACTTTGAGAAACAAAGTAAACCAACATCAGCATAAGAAAAAAAGGTTGGTAAGAATTCTTAAATTTTTATTTTGAGAAATAAAAAAACCAAATCAGCATAAGAAAAAAAAGTTGGCACAAAACCCTTTGCTTGAATTATTTTGGGAGAAAAAAAAGTAAACCAACATCAGCATAAGAAAGAAAGTTGGCACAGAACCTGCTTGAATTACTTTGAGAAACAAAGTCCCCAAACATCAGCATAAGAAAGAAAGGGGGCACAAAACCCTTTTTACTTGAATTACTTTTAAAAAAAGTCACCAACATCAGCATAAAAAAAGAAAGTTGGCACAGAACCTTACTTGAATTACATTGAGAAACAAAGTCACCAACATCAGCAAAAGAAAGAAAGTTGGCAAAAACCCTTTGCTTGAATTACTTTGAGAAACAAAGTCACCAACATCAGCAAAAAAAGTTGACACAGAACCTTGGAATTCCCGGAAAAAAGTCACCAACATCAGCATAAGAAAGAAAGTTGGCACAGAACCTTATTTTGAATTACATTGAGAAACAAAGTAAACCAACATCAGCATGGGAAAGAAAGTTGGTACAAAACCCCACTTAAAATTACTTGAGAAACAAAGTCACCCCATCAGCATAAAAAAGAAATTTGGGCACAGAACCTTGCTTTGAATTATTTTTGAGAAAAAAAGAATGAAGGGATTTGACCTTTTTCTTTTTTAAATTTTTTTCCCCGATCCAGAAGCACTTGAGTTTTAGCCTTCGGCTCGGTGCCATGGACATCGTAACCCTTAGGTTCGGTGCCAAGAACACCGTGAATCTGGGGAACCGGGTTTTTGCCTGCCGGGGGAATTGAACCCGCACAAAAGAGGGCTAGCCACCCGCGGGCAACGCGCTACGAACACAAAGGGGCAGGCGGGTTGACCTCTTAATAAGAATGCATCTAAACCCACAGTATACAGAATCGTCTACAACAGAACATCGGGAACGAAGGTGAGAGGAAGACCACGAAAAGAAGATTAGGCCATAACAGAATCCTATCAAAGAAAAAAAAAACAACACACAAGTCACCAGAACACCCAAGAAAAAAACAGAAAACCACGACACTGGGCAAAAAACCCGGTAGCAGTGTGACGACAAAAGAAGAAGTTCGTTGGAGTCTTACCTGATCATTATGGTTCCAGTCGAAGCTGTTTATGAAAGATTCCCAGTGGCTCTTTATTATGTGGGAGCTATAGAAATAAAGGTTTGTGGTTCGAATCTTGTGTCGCCATAGTGGTTACCGGGGCCCAAATTGTGGTGTAACGAATAAAACCCAAAGGGTTACCAACACCGAAATTGTAAGAGGCGATACGGGGTGGGGCTAGCTACCCCAAAAGGGGGAAAAAAACCCCAGATGGCTCAGAAGGGGAGAGCAAAACCGGAAACGCTCAAAACCCGGGAACACACCCGAAGAATAAGCACCAGAGCTCCTAATGGTGCTGAAGATGTGACGAAAACACACCAATGCTGGGGCTGATGAATCAGATTTACAGAAATAATTTTGGAGAAGTCTGGTACATGGGTTTCTGGTGGACCCAGAGAGAGAACCCATTTTTGGGTAGTTTTTTTGTCGCAAGACCTAATTTGTTCATAGTCTATTTTTGACCCTTTTTCATTGGCTACATGTTTCCCCCGGGGTTTTTTTTCCCCTTTTTCGAACACTCCATATCGACTATTTGTTAAACTTTTCCCTTTTGTGATCTGAGCCTAAGAGTGATTGCACTTTGGGGCAGTTATGCGCCTACAAGTAGGCCAGCATATCCTTTTTGCGATGCTTCTTATTTACTGTCCCAGGTATGTCCCAGGCCCTCCCTTTAAATGCCTTTTACGATATGCCTTGTAGGTCACCGTGTTACTATTTTTACCCAAATTTGAGTCTCGGAAACACACTGGCACCGGGGGTTCTTCAAACCCCTTATTCCCCCTATACCACTAAAAACCATTTTTTAAAAAGGATATAAACTGAATAATTGGGCTTTTTAAGTTTTTTCTGCTACCATGACGTCAAAATTGCCTTCTTTACAGATATACAAACAACCTTCTGATGGGGGAGGAGGAGAGAGAAACCGGGGGATAAGCAAAAAAATATATTGTTCTGGCTTTTCTATATTGCCATTATTTTGGGAGTCATCATCATCAGGTGTCGGCTGGCGTAAACGATTAAGATCCCCACAAATCTCTGTCTCTGGTGTTTACTATCATCTCGATTTGAGTTCTTCTGTGCCATGAAGCCAGGATATCCAAAATGTTCTAGCTCTGTTTTCCCTTTCTGGGGTGTCCTCTCGATTTTACCGGTTGTTACAAAGGTGTTCTAAATTTCCCTTTTCCCCCATAAACATGCTCTAATAAGGGATGACTGTCTTTTTTCTTATATTAATGATAAGTTTTTCTGTGTTTTTGACCTCATTCAACACCTCCATATTAGTTCATTTAGGACCATGGATTTTTGATTATTCTTCTAAAAAACCACTCTCTTGGCCTCCAGAGTTTTTTTCAATCCGTTTGTTTATTGTCCATGACTCGGATCAGTATGTCAGATTTGTTCTATGTAGCCCCGTATAACTCTCATTCTGATCTCAATTTTTCATCGATTTGTTTTTTGGGTTCCATGACTGGATCAGTATGTCAGTATTTGTTCTATGTATCCCTGTATAACTCTCATTCTGATCTAAATTGTCTATCGATTTGTTTATTGTCTGATGACTCGGATCAGATGTCATATTGGTTCTATGTACCCCCGATAACCCCTTTCATTCTGATCTCAATTGTTATCGTTTTGTTTATTGCCCCGGACTCGGATCAGCATGTCAGTATTGGTTTTGGGAAAAGTATAACCCCTCATTCTGATCTCAATTGACAATGCTTTGTTGCATATATGCTTTACATTTTCGGGAACGCTGTTGTGGCCAGCCATATTCTCCTCATCTTGGCGTACCTGGGGAAATTTTTTTTTTATCTTTATCCGGAAACCCTTTTTCTTTGTGGGGATTTATTGATTACTTTGATAATCCCCCAAAAAAAGAGAGTGGTATCTGAGTTTCAGGTGGCGACATTTTACCATACATCTGTAATCCGATGTCCGATATTTCAGGCCACCCCTGGGGGAGGGTATCATTTAGTTTGAAATAAGGTCGTTCACATCATGTCGACATTCTTCCCTTGGGGACATTGACATTTTTTCCCAAACCCGGGGATTATCGGGCCCTGGTTCAGTCGAGGGAGAAAATACGCGAACATATGGCCATTTTTTGGGAAGGGGATATGACGGGACAAATTTGGGAGACATTTGTGTGGTTTTCATAAAGGGGTAGATGCTCCCTAGAAATAAGGAAAATAATGCTCAAGACAAAGATAACAATTTTTTTTTAAAAAAAGGCATTTTTCTTATTTTGTTTCTATTTTTCCCCTGAGGTGTCGATGTTAACCATTTCGCTATTCTGAGCCGATATAATGGCTCACGATATTTGTTAAAATGACGAAAAGTTAATTGTCTCATTCAGTCTCCCTTTTGCAATATAAGTGCGTAGTCTGGAGGTTAAAACAAAGGGGAGTTTAATAGCCATGAGGGGGACTTTAAGCGCTTCGTATCTACCATCTGTTTATCTATCTATCTATCTATCTCCATCTATCTATCTATCTATCTCCATCTATCTATCTATCTATCTATCTATCTATCTATCAATATATCTATCTATTTTTGTTGGTCAGTCGGGTTCTGTCCGTCCGTCCATCTATCTGTCAGTATGTCTATTCATCCATCCGTCGGGGTTTTTTTTTTTCCTTCCCAGAAAGCTGTATGTCTTATCTTGTCTTGTTTGTGTCTGTCTGTCCGTGTTTGTTTGTGTCTGTCTGTCCGTGTTTTGTATATATAAACAGTGGCAGCTCGTGTTTAAAGTTTGGGGGAGGCCAGACAAAATTATGGGGAAACATCAGGGGTTTGCGGGTTATTTTTTAATTTCAAATAATAAATACACGTTCCACATTTTTTTTGGTGGGGTTCCCCCCAGTGGCCCCTAGTGATGACCCGTCACGGGGAATAAATATAAAGTATGATTTTAGTTTATCTTGTTATTAAATATGTTCAAGAGATTTCTAAAGGCTTTGGGTGAAAGTAGCGAAATAGGTCAACAGAGGGGTCAGGTTTAACGATACGCTCTATATATTATTAACCCATTCGTCATTGTGAGCTGATATACAGGATCTCGGTATGATTTAAGATGAGCAAAGACAATAAACTAGCTAAAAGTATACATTGCAAAATAAATGGTCCAGATGGAAAAACAAGAAAGTAAGATATGGAGAAAAAAGAGTTTATGTGTGTGCTAGAAAAGTTGATAGCTTACACATGAGGGTCACCTGTATACTTTTTTTCTTTTTCCCCGGAATCATCCATATCAACCACTTGTTAACCACTGTTGTGATTTTATGTGATCCGGAGCCAAGAGGTAATGTACGTTTTTCCCATTTGGCCCCAAAAAAGGGGCCAGCACATCAGATTTCTGCAACGTTTTTATTTACTAGGGTTTCCCCCTTAGGCCCCCTTCCCCTCTGTCGCCTTTTCGACATGCCTTGTAGGTTGTAGTGCTACTATTTTTGCTCCCATTGAGGGCCCCGGCAACAACGGGCAATGTGGCACCAAGGGGGCACCAACTTTGCACCAACGTGCAACCAACGTGTCCCACCAACGTGGCCCCAACGGGGCACCAACGTGTGCACCAACTTTACCCCAAACCGTGACACCAACTTTACACCAGTTCACCAACGTACAAGAATCACCAAAAAAGCTAAGAAATATATTTGTCCCTTTCAATCGAAAACTTGGGGCCCCATATGCAAAGGTGGGGGGAAGAGGGGTGGGGGGCGTACCCCTTCAGCCCCCTTTCTCCTGTAATTTTTTTTTCGAAAATCGTTTTCTGCGAATTTGTTTTTTTAAATTGCAAATAGAAACCATCAACTTATTTTTTTTTTTATTCTTATCGTTCCCTACCTCCTTTCAATATTTATTTTAAAACCCATGATCGCAAACATTCTACACAGCATGACTATATCAACAACCGTTTTAGCATGACTATATCAAAAAACCACATAGCATGACTATATCAACAACCAGACATCAGGGACTATATCAACAACCACATAGCATGACTATATCAACAACTACACAGCATGACTATATCAACAACCACATAGCATGACTATATCAAAACTACACAGCATGGCTATATTCAACAATTTTAACACAGCATGACTATATCAAAAACCCAACACAGCATGGCTATATCAAAACAAACACAGCATGACTATATCAACAACTACATAGCATGACTAAAATAAAAACCCACATAGCATGACTATATCAACAACCACATAGCATGACTATATCAACAACTACACAGCATGACTATATCAACACATATACAAAAGTATATATACATATATACAGTACATATACACAGATGACTTGCGGGGGTCTGTTATACACTGTCCATGTCTCACAGGCATACAACAGAGTGGTGTAGTTTTCTTGCGTGTCTGCTATACACTGTCCATGTCTCACTGGCATACAACAGAGTGGTGTAGTATTCTTGCGTGTTTTTATAATGGTTAATAATAAAAAAGCTGTCCATCGCAAGCGATGATGACAAAAATCTCAGACGTGTACTGTTGCACCTCTCTGGTGTGGGAGGTAACTGTAGAGTCCAACCCAAAAAGAACCCCCTGACCACAGGTGGGGCATACAGGGATCAAGTGGGTACTGTTGTGTGCTCGTTTTTTCGCGCTGCTCGTTTTTTTGTGACTCAACAATACGAGATTCTCAGCTATTCGGGTTCCTTTTTTTGGTTGTTACAGCGCCACTTTTTGGCGATTTTGCGCAAGGGTTTCCCCAGCACGCATTGTCTATATCGAAGATTTCAGAGACATTTTAAGAGGTCTTTAAAGCGTTTTTTCTGTCCACCAGCTAAACGTCTGCCCCCTTCAAGCTCCCCATACATCAACTGTTTTGGGATGCGTTTATCAGGCATTCGAGCAACGTGACCGCCCCATCTCAGTTGGGTTCGCAACAGGGTGTTGACGCTTGGGATTTTTGTTCTTGTGGGGATTTCCCCGCTGTCGGGGAATTTTTGTCCTGCCAGTTTTTTTTTAGTATTTTTGGTAGACAGTTTGGGGGAAAAATGGTTTAATTTTCTTTGGTGTCTGCTATACACTGTCCATGTCTCGTTTGCGTACAGCAGCGTGGTTAGCACTATGGCCGGAAACTTTCAGTTTTTGGACTATGCTTACCCCCTTCCGTTCCCACACAGTGACACGTAACCTTCCGAACGCAGCACTGGCTTTGGATATCCTATTGTGGACCCAGAATCTATGTTTGCCGATCTGGATAGGATGCTGCCAAGATAAGCAAAGTTGTCCGTTGACCGTTGACTGGAGACGCTGGTGTTTAATGGATGACGGGGATCGTAATACTTTTCCCTCTGGGGCGGACTGGAACATGCCCTCTTTTTTTGGGTGTTAATGGGGGGCCCAAAACCTATCACAGGCCATTGAGAACTTGTCCATGAAAGTCTGCATTTCTTCCACAGAGTTGGTAGCGAGGGCAAAGTCATCAGCAAACAACAGGTTTGAGATAGTTGATTCTTTTCCCTTTGGTGGAGGTTTTTAACCTGAAGATTGAATAGGTTCCCGTCTGTCCTTATCTAATTTTACCCCATGTTCGTCCCCTTTCCCCAAAAAAGAAACCGGAGCATGGCAGCAAACATCATGGGGAAGAGTGGGGGGCCCGAACAGCCCTGTTTGACGCCGGGACATAAGGCTTCCGACAGCCCCCCTTCATCAAGTACACGTTCCATCATGACCTGGGAAACTGTTGAACGATCTTGATAAATTTTCCCCGGGCACCCAAAATTTTTTTCCATGATCTTCCATAGACCTCCCTGTTAACGGTTGAAAGCCTTTGTCGATCGACAAAGACCATATAGAGGTTAGGGTGCTGCTTTTGGCATTTCCCCCGTAGTTGGCGAGCAGCAAATATCATGTCTGCTGTTCCACGACCTGCCCTGAAGCCACATTGGGTCTCAGGGAGTAAGTCCTGTTCCAGGTGATCGATTAATCGATTGAGGAGGACTCTGGCCAGTATTTTGCCAGCGATTGACAGGGGGGAGATCCCCCTGGGTTATCGCAGGCCTGGGGGTTTTCCCTTTTCCGCTTAAAACGGGGGACAATAGTGGCACCCTTTTAATTTCCCTTTGTGGACACGTTCGTTGCCCCAAAGGGTTGTAAATAACTCTGTCAATTTTAGCATCAACGTGGGCCCTCCTTCTTTGTAGACTTCGGGTTGGTATTGACAGGCAAAAGGGCTACAGAGCACATACTTCAAGATTTGCCCCTGAATATGATATACTGAGGCAAATTAGGGCCTAACGAAACACCCCCGACAGAAAATTAAGGGGATAAACCCCGGACCCAAAAAGAAGTGAGTTTATACAAGAGACAACATTGATTAATAGACAGTATGTCAAATGAACCACTAGTGACAACTGTTATAAGAAAGAGAAGATGGAGATATGTTGACACACCTTGAGGAGAAATGATCAACGAATATCAAAGCAGGATTGAAGGGGATGCAAAGGGTTCAAGAAAGAAAAGGTCGACCAAAGGGGGAGACCCTGAAACTACTTTGTTGAGAGAGGCAGGAAATTTTTGGTCCCAGTTCTAGGGAGGAGATTGAGCGAGTTGCCCGGGATAGAGCGGTATGGAGAAATTACTTGCAGGCCCTATGTAACGTATAACGGAGAGAGGAATTATTATTATTATGTCTTTGAACGAAAGGAAGGATACAAGAGACAACATTGAATATATAGACAATATTTCAAGTGAACGAAAGGAAGGAAGGATAAAGAGACAACAGTGAATAAAAGACAATATTTCGGCCAACGAAAGGAAGGAAGGTTAAAGAGACAACTTTGAATATATAGACAATATTTCGGAACAAAAAGGAAGGAAGGATAAGAGACAACATTAAATTTATATAAAAAATTTTTCCCCAAGTTAACGAAAGGAAGGAAGCTACTTCAGTTCTCGGTAAAAAAACAGAAAAACAAAAGACAAGCCCCTGTGAAGTATGGATCTATATGCCTTTAAACACTAGCCTGTATGTGTTCTGTGTTGACCATTGATTTATATCTGCAAAGTATGTTTTTTTTTCTTTTATTGTTCTTCTTTTCCAAGCCCCAGGCTGATTGTTCCATTTTCAATGGCTATATTGGCATCCTTTTTGGATTATTTTTGCGGGGGTGTTTTGGGAAACCACTTTTTCAATTCAAGCCAAAAGAAGATGGCGATAACGTGCCCTTAGATTTTTGTGTTTGTTTTCCTGACAAGTAGTCATTTTCTATTTTAAAAAACTGGCCGAGAGTTTTTAAACTGAATCTTTACATAAAGTTTCCCGGGGTTCTTAAAAAAAAAAATAGTAACCCCGTTACCTACAAAAATGTCGTAAGGGGGTTTTTTTAGATAGCGGCCTAGGGAAGACCCTGGTAAATAAAACGCGTTGCAAAACGGAGGGCTGGCCTTTTTTGTAGGCACATAACGGGAACAACGAACCCCTGCCTTTTGGGCCTGAATCACATACAAACACAAAAGAGTGGTTAAAAAAATGGTCGATATGGAGCGTTAGAAGAAATTGCAATGCCACAGGGTTGGTATTTATTGTAGAAATATTTTTGTTGTTGGCAATTGGTAATCATCTGATCTAGATGTTTTATAGTCTATTGTCTATTCCCAGGGGAAGAAGTTGGCTGTCCACTTTGCCGTTAAGCGTAGGGATGGGAGCCTAATTTGTTTTTTTGGGCCCGGGGATGAGTCGCCATTGTTGTGTTGAAATCCGTGTTTTGTAATGTGGTCTTGTCCGCCTGCCCAGCGGGGTTTCGTAGCGCGTTGGACTAGGGGTGACAAGTCCTCTGTGAGTGCGGGTTCAACTCCGCGGACGGGGGAAAAAAGCCACGGGTTTCCCCCAGATTTAGGGGCCGTGGCCCGAACCGAACGGTTACGATGTCCATGACACCGAGCCGAAGAGCTTTCCCCCCAAGTGCTTCGGGGATCGAAAAAATGTAGTGTGGTCTTGATATTGTTTTTCCATTTTTTTCTTTTCTTCCTTAGCTCTAGTCCCCGATCTCATTTTATTGTATGTTATTGGTGTTATTGGTCTTTTTTGGTGACTCCCAATGCCTTCCCCCCATTTCATTTTAAAAGTGGTTAGTTTCTGTGATGTGTTCGTAAGAGACCAAGTTTGGCATTTGAACAAAGTGTTGGTAGGAAAATATTTTTAAAGATCTGTCTTTTCACTTTCATCTTGATCTTTGGGTGTTGTAGTAATGGTGCCAGCTGGTAGGTCACTGTATCTGTTTTATAGTTGCTCTTGTTTTTGGGAAATTTTTGGAGAGTCTGGAGATAAAAACTTTAAAGGTTAACAGAAAGGCTATATTTGTTCCTTTTTGTTTTTTTGTTCGTTCCGTGTCTTAAATTTTTTAAAGTTTGAAGATGATCTTTGTGAGCTGTTTTTTTACCTCTGAAGTTGAAAAGGGGCCCGGCCTGTATGGCGGGGGACGCTGAAAAAAAAGGAAAGATTCACGAAAAAATCAGTCAGAAGCGCCATACCAGACGCCCTGATTACGTCGGGAACCCTCATAGCGAACGAACGCAAGAAAAAGGGGATATTGTCACCCCCCAGATTCACATCTAAAAGGGGAGGCAGGGTTTTCCCCGGTACGGGGAGATTGGGTCAAAAAAATCTAAAAGGGGGAGGCAGGGTGTTCCTGTGACGTAAAGATCAGGTCATCACATCTAAAAGGGGAGGAGGTGTTCCTGTGAGGGGGAGATCAGGTCATCACATCTAAAAGGGGGAGGCGGGATGTTTTGGAGGGGAGATCGGGGCACCATTTTTGTTCCAGAGAAACCCCGTCTTTTCTCCGGGAGGAAAAATTTGGGGAAACCCCCCTGACCCTTAATGTAGATGAAAATGTGTTCCTATTTCCCCATGGGAATGAAAGAAAAAACGTACCCCTCGTTCATGTTGAACAAGTAAAAGAATCCTTGGCCGTTCAAAATCGAGAAGAGCGGGGGCCCCGACAAAACTCATTAAAAAATTAAAAATAAAAATCCTCCACAATATTTCCCCATCTTCAAAATTATTTCAGGTCCCCCGCCGGTGCTACGAAGTTCGTGCACTGTCCCCGAGATCTTCCTTGTAAGAAAGATATGGGAGCGCTTTGGTTACCCCCGAAGTGAAATTTTGGATGATTTTATAAATTAATCATTTAATTACAATTATATTTATGAAGATGACGATAGTGATGATGATGATAATTTTGATTATATCAATGCCCGAGGGTTCCCGGCCCAAATTTGGGATGTAAAGAATAGAACCCCCGTTCCTGCCATGCATGTCGTAAGAGGCGCTCCAAGGGGGAGGTTTGGCCCGAAATCGGATGAAATGTGTCCTAACAGTGTAGAATTTCAGGGTTTGGGGCCCAAAACCAATATGCAACGTATACACGTTTTTGGCAAAGATAAACATATCAAAAGAGTCTTAAAAATTGGATCGTAAAGAAAAAAACGCTAAGAAGAATAAGAAGATTATAACAGTGGTCTTGATTATGATGAAGATGATGATGATGATGAGTGATATATGACTAAATCATATTTTCTCCACTATCAAGGGACGCCACTGTCAACGTTTTTTCTGGGGTAATTTAGATGCAAAAAATGTCATCAAAATTTTAAAAAACTTTTTTTCCACTGTGTCGAGAACGAGAGAGAGAGCTGAGTTTTAGCAGCCTGTAAATATAATTTAACGGTAGAAACCCCGCAATGCTAGATCTGTTCTCTGAATCGGGGGTAAACATTGCCCCCACGCCGAGAAAAGGAAATCTGATCCCAAGAACGTGCTAGAATCATTGCTGAAAAAATATGTCCGTCAAAAGTTCTTGCTCACCCCTTTTTGGTTTCGTCCGAGATTTTCTTTTCTTCTTAAAAACGCTCCATATCGACCACTTGTTAACCACCCCCTTTTGTGGTTTCTATGTGATCGGGAGCATAAGAGTTTTGTACTTTGGGCCAATTTGGGCACCTAAAATATCCCGATTGCTCCACGTTGGAAACGAGTCGAGTCCCCTTTGGGAACAATAGACGAACACGATGTATCTCTACACCTCTGACACCACTTGAAGAAGTATAATATAAACAGACACTTAAAATAAAAAAAAGAAACAATCAACATTTTTTTTTTATTTGACGCTTTTTCAATGAGTTGAAATTACATATCACACTTTTTTATATTTTAAAACATAAGTTGAGCCGAACTCGGGAGGGGGGAAAATAAAATTTTAATGAATGTGATTTTTGGGAATTTGATATCCCCACAACCAGATTTGATTTCTGATAAAAATTTTAATCAATTTCAGTCTCAAACGCCATTTCTAAATTAAAAACGAGATTTTTCCTTCCTTCCTTCCTTCCGTTCGCTTGAAATTTATCTATATATTTGTCCATCCCCTGTATGAATTTCCCACTGTCTTTTTTTTAGCCCCAACAGAGGTCCGGTAGTTTTTCTGTCGAGTGTTGTTTCATTGGGGGCCAGTGATTTTTGCATCAGTACGAGGTTTTTGATACCCGCTTGTTTTTTTAACACAGTTTAAGTACGGTTATTTTCCCCCCGAACTATCAATATCAACCACTTGAAATCACCCGGTGGGGGACTTTTTTGGAGGGGATAGTAGCTCGGCCTGCTGGGCCGTGAGACGCCCCATAGCTCGGGTTCGAACCAATGTCCGGCATTTGTTCGGCCCCCTGGTCTTACTCGGGAGATAACGGGGCCCCTTTGGCCGGAGAAAATTCCCCTTTTTATGGCGAGGGAATACTAATTACGAGTACATTGAGCACACGGCTGCCAGTGAAAAGTTTTTTAAATGTGCAGTTGTTGCCATTGTAAAAAATTTGGGAAAAACAGTTTTTCAAAAAATCATTTTCCGAGATGAAACTTCGTCTGAGTTAAAAGGGGACGAAAAAAAAAAACACTCCGTGTGATTCGTATCCCGGACCCCAAGAGCGATTGAGATAACAGTTTTGCGCCTACAAGAGGCCAGCATATTCGATTTCTGCGACGCTTTTTTTTTACTAGGTAGTTTCCCCAGCCCCCTACTGTTTTTTACGTAAAGGCTTGCTTTCCTTATAACCCGTGTGCCTCGCCATTCAGGGGGAGTTTTCTCCGACTTCCCGAGATATCGTTGATATTGTTTTTCACCCATTGCAACCCCCACCTCAAATTATTCAGATCCCCCATTCCTGGTCCTTACGTGGGGTACGTCCCACAAGTTCAGAAACACGAAAAAATAGATAAATATGGACACACAGAAATCATATTGTTATAAAGTGGAACAGACAGGTTAACAAAAATCTGGGTACTGAGAGTATGCGTATGCCCTGTGTCAACACACGATTGCAAAACTTGCAGATTTAGCAAAAGCAAAAGTACTATATTTATACATGTATTCCTTTCCTATCGTTATACGTTCATAGGGGCCCGCAAGTAATTTCTCTATATCGCTCTGTCCTGGGGGAACTCGTTTAATCTTTCTATGGAAAATTGGGGCCTGATATTTCTTTTTCCCCTTTTTTAAAGTTCGTTTCAGCCTTTCCCCTTTAAAGTCCCCCTTTCTTTAACCCCTTTTTTCCCCCCCTTTAAACCAGCTTTGATATTCTTTTTTATCCTTTCTTCACAAGGTGTGTCCAACATATTCCATTTTTTCCTCCTTATAACAGTTGTTTTGGGAGTTACCAAGGGCATTTCCCTTTACAAGGTGAGCCCAAAATATTTCCATTTTCTCCTTTCTTATAACAGTTGTTACTAGTAGTTGACCAGAATATAACTGCTATAGAAAAGTTCTCAAAACTTGATGGACAAAGAAAAAAACAACATATTATACCATATCTAAAAACTAAAATTGACGAAAAACTGGTTGATTAGAAATATTGGGGTTTTAGATCTCTCTCTTTTCCCTTTTTTCCCGGGGTTGGGGGGATAGGCCCCCAACCAACCTTCATGCCAAGTCTTCCATCGCTATCTCCTGCAGTTCCTCCAGCTCTTTTTTTATATTGTTGATCTCGTTTTCCCAAAATAGGCTCTCAACCAACCCCATACCAAGTCTTCCTTTTCTCTAGCCATCTCCCCGCAGCCCCCCCTCCTCTCTTCTTTATATTGTTGATCTCCCTAAATCTCGTCTCCATGTATTTCTAGGGCTTCCCCTTTTTTTCCCGTCCCCCGGGGATGATTGAGTATAAGGGTCAGTTATTTTGAATACAAAAAGCTTACAGACGCCCGTCTGTTGCCGAGACCTACAAGTAGAGCAAAGAATAGTAACACTGGGACCTACAAGAAAGTCGAAGAGGAACCCAAAAAATAGTAACACTGCGACCTACCCAAAACATGTCGTAAGAGGAGCAAAGAATAGTAAAACTGCGAACCCACAAAAATGTCAAGAGGAGCAAAGAATAGTAACACTAAAAAACAAAGAATGGCCCTAATTTGGAAAATGAGGTAGGGGTCTAGGAAGCTAATTTGTAAATAAAAAATGTCGCAGAAATTTTTTGGGCTGACCCCTTTAGGTGTGATAACTGGACAAAGTACAATCGCCTGAGGCTTTGGGTCACATACAAATCACAAAGAGACGAAATCATGGTTTGCCTACTCACCGAAGTGCAAGGATGATATAGTCCCCATCAATCAATCAATCAAATTCTGCAAAGGAGATAATCCAAAATAATCTTTTCTTATTGTATTTCAGGCTTATCTCCCATTATTTGTGGTGTTCTTCCCAAGAGGAAGTGGAAAAGGTCGCCCAAATCTGAAAGTTTATCGCGCCAAGTGGGCCACCACTGTTGTATGCCAGTAAGACATGGACAGTGTATAGGGACACGCAAGAATACTACACCACTTGTTGTATGCCCGTGAGACATGGGCAGGTATATGACACGGAAGAAAATTAAACCATTTCCACACAAGCCGTCTACGCAGAATACTAAAAATAAACTGGCAGGACAAAATTCCAGACAGCGAAGCCCCACAAGAGCAACGATCCCGCCCTCAACACCTCGTTGCAGAAGGCCCAACTGAGATGGGTTTGGGCACCCTTTCCGGGAAAGCCTGATAAACGCATTCCAAAACAGTTGATGTATGACGAGCTTAAAAAAAGGGGGGGCGTTTAGCCGGGGGCAGAAAACGTTTTAAAGACACTTTAAAGTGTTTTCCCGAAATGCTTCGATATAGACAATACGTGCTGGGAACCTTTTCGCAAGATAGCCAAAATTGGGGCTGTAACAAAAAAAAGAGGAAACCCGAATAGCTGAGAATCATCGTATTGTTGAGTCACAGAGAAAAGAGTAGCGCGGGAAAAAAAGAGACACAACACCAAATTTTCCCCAACCTTTATTATGTATGCCCCACCTGTGGTCGGGGTTCTGTTCTAGGGTTGGGCTTAAGTCACCTCCCACACACCAGAGAGGTGCAACAGTACACGTCTGAGATTGTTTTCATCACCGGGGTTTCGATGGACGGCTATTATTATTATTAACCATTATAACAGACACGCAAGAATACTACACCACTCTGTTGTATGCCAGTGAGACATGGACAGTGTATAGGGGGAACACGCAAGAATCACACCACCCTTTTTATGCCTGAGACATGGGCAGTGTATAAAAGACACGCAAGAATACTACACCACTCTGTTGTATTCCAGTGGGCATGGACAGGGGATAAAGACACGGGAAGGATACTACACCACTTCCCACAAGTTTTCTCCCCAAAATTGCTTTTAAAAGTTTGTTTTTTGCGTTCTTTACGACCAGTTCAATCACTCATTGTGATATGTTTGGCCATAGCCAAGAAAGACTTTTAGTTGCGCCCCCGTTCGTAGGCCCCTCTGGTCCCCCGGGGGGGGATCTGAAAATTTTTATCTACGGGAAAGTTTTAGTTGTTTCGCTGGGCAGTCAAGTCCCCCACACTTTCCTTTTTGTGTATTTTCCCTTGCTCTTTAACTATTATTTTTCGCCATGTATTTGGGCTTTATGATTGTTCCAAAGAGTATGTCAACACTTTTTCGCCCTTTCTGATTGTGGAGTCGTTCTGGAAGGAAAAAATTCCCCAATTTTTAGGGGAAAAAATGGGCTTGCCCCTGAGCGATCAACCGTCTGGTTGCTTTTGGCCTTTATTTGATCTGGGGCTAGAGAGTGCACTGCCATGGATGTCATCCCACTAGGGGTCGGACAATCATGTCTGAAAAGTGTCGGCCTTTACCAATGTTTTTGTACAAGAGGTAAAATCTTTATATTTTCAGCCCCTTTTTTTTAAAACGGTGAGGTTGTTCCAGCGTAGGGGGCATTTTCAACCGTTTTTGAGAGGCATACGGCACTTTGGGATTTACACTGTATTTTTTAAAATGATAGGAAACACTGGGCTAGGGGCCCAAACACATATAAACAGGTGGGGGCCAAACTCTAGAAATGCAACTTTAGATTTTTGGATTTTTTATGTTTTTTACACAATCCACACAGATCATGGTTAACATAGTTCATAAGAATGAATTACTGTTGCCTTGTGTTTGATTGGGGACAATCAAAGACAGCGGGGCAAACTGTACCAAAAATGGGCGGGCGGCAAAACCAATAGTCCACAAAAAGACCTGTTTGCTGCGGATGGCGCTCATAATCCCGGGGGGGCAGGCCATCCAAGGGTCACTGCCCTTTAAAAAAAATAGCAACCTGCTGCCTTGCAGGTTTGGGGTGGGGACAGCAAAGGGCTAACGGAAAGCGAACCCTGTAAACGCTGGTTGAAACCGAAACACCACCGGGAAGGGGGAAGCACCGAGCTCCAATAGGTACTGAAGATTGTGCACTCATCCGTTTTTGATGTTTGGCCGTTTATATATCACATTAGAATGATAAAAAACCCGGGAAAGATCGCGAGAGAGAGAGATGAGAATGGGAAAGCAAAGAAGAGGCAGAAACAATATGATTTTATTGTTTCCTTTATTTTTTATGACAATAAAATTTGGTGAGACACCACCTCAATACTATTTTCTTTTTAGAACCTTTACCATGCCTTTCACTGCTCAGCACTTTTATTTCATGTACACGGGCATATGAGGACCAAAGGCATCGGAACCCCCTGAAAACCCCCCCGTACTAAGACTTGTTGGGAGCCTGGGTGAGTCAAAATTCACATGTCACAAAGTCACAATGCTCATTTTTTTGATTTTGCAGCAATTCTCAACCCCGCATCTGTGAATGCCTCCAGAATAATCTGTTTTAGTCTCTCCACAGTCATGTCTGCCCATAGTTGACAGGCCCGGGGAAGCTGTCTGTTGTCCTGGGGGCAGAATGTAAGCATATATCAAGACAATATTTGTCATGCTTGTACTACTCCCAAAAAAAAGTAATATATAATACATTAATTTGTTCTTAATGATGTAACAGTGAGTGATCTAAAACATACTATATATGGAGCTAAAATGCAGTCAATGAGATGGGCAGGGTAAATGCAAACAAAAGCTGGGTCAAGACTTATTCCACCTGCACTGGCCTGCAAGTGGTGACCTTACCTACAAGTGGTTCCCCCTTTGGGCCCGCAAGTGTTCCCCCCCCAGTCTACAAGTGATCTACCTGGCCTGCAAGTGGTCGACCTGGCCTTTCAAGTGCTTGACCTTACCTGCAAGTGGTTGACCTTACCCCAAAAATCGTTGACCGTTCCGCAATTGGTTGATCTGGCCCGCAAGGGTTGACCTGGCCTTCAAATGGTTAACCTGGCCTCAAAATGGTTGGGCCTGGCCTGCAAGTGATTGAACTGGCCCCAAGGGGATTGGGCCTAGCAAAAAAACTATTTTGCTGTCCTACAGAGTGTCTATGCTAGAAAACCCATGTGTTCCAAAACCTCCTTGTTTATTATTCTTTCCCAAACCATGAGATTCTGAGAATGCTGAGGCAGCGCAGGGAAATTATTCATGATATAACTGCTATTGTGTCATGAATCTTAACCTGTTTACCGGGGAAAAGTGGTTCCCCGGGTCCATGTTTTTAATGACCCAAAAACACACATATCTTCTTTTTTCAGTGATCTCTGGTCATGTGTTTTTTTACTGTGAACCATAAACTGTGCAATCGGGTTTCCCCCCAAAACTTAGTTTTTTGGTCCACAAATTGTGGCCACGTTGCTTCTCAGCACACCCAGGGGAGGACTGTTTTGACCAATGCCTGGGTGTCTGTTCCGGCCCCGGGCACTGACAGAGAGCTGATTGACTTATTCCAATCTTTTGTGTTTGTTGAGTCTGCAGGTCTGGTACGTAGTCAAAAAAATAATGACCTGCTCTTTTTGGGTTAGGTCTTAGAGGAAGTATTTTCATAATCATATCTTTTTGTTTGTTTTACAGTCTACTGCAGATCAGATTTTCTCTGTATGAGGGTTTTGACCTCATGAAAAGTCAGGGGTTGGAAATTTTCTCTTTTTCCCCTGCCCTCCTTAGCCGGGAAAACGGGACTTATTGCCTGCAAACACATATATGATATCCTGTGCCTAAATCCATGTATGTCCATAAAGCAAACCCCCAAACAAACAAACATACTTTTTATATGACATCCTGTACCTGGTAATTTTGCTTGGGCAAAGATAGGTTTTGTTTTTCGGCTTTTACAACCATTGAAGAAAAAGGGGACATACTCCAGGTTCCCACGGTTTGGGTTTATGTTTATTTCATAGGTACCTAGTTATCAAGATGTTGTGAGAACTGAGAGCATCTGCAAAAATGTTACAACTCCTGCCATGAAAAAAAAAAATAAATTTTTCCCTTTTATTTTTTATATATTTATATTCATATATTTATACTTTTTCATATTTATATAATCCATAGGTTAAAGTCTTAGCTGCAAAAAAACAGAGAAGGACAAAAAAATATAATCAATTTCACATTCCCCAAAATCAAAAAGGAATCAAATACTTTTATCTCCGGAGCAAATAAACATTAAATTCTTTTTGGCCATAT
Organism: Arion vulgaris; assembly: GCA_020796225.1. Taxonomy (NCBI): domain Eukaryota; kingdom Metazoa; phylum Mollusca; class Gastropoda; order Stylommatophora; family Arionidae; genus Arion; species Arion vulgaris. The sequence continues at coordinate 23,061 of JADZMA010000432.1, forward strand.
AAAATCCCCCCTGTCCAAGAATCTTGTGTCAGGGGACACCAGATCAATACAAAATTCCCTTTTCAGGGGTATAAAAAATACCAAACATGATACTCAACAAATAAAATCCTAGTTTAGGACTAGCCTGGCCCCCACCAAGAAAAAAGGCTATACGCTTTATATAAAACCAAATGACATCCATCTTAGGTTGAAAGGTTTGTGCCTCTGCCACAAAACCCCTTAACAAACAACAAACAAGCTTCTTCTTCTTCAACGCCTCCATAACCGGGAAAACTTGTCAAAAAACCCTTTTTGATTTGAATGAGATCTGAGCCTAAAAGCGATTGTACGTTGTGTCAGTTATCCTCCGGGGGGGCCAGCATATCCGATTTCGGGGGACGCTTTTATTTACTACTGTAGCTTACCTTTGGGTCCCACCCAGTCACCTCTTTTTCATATGCCTTTAGGTCGTAGTGTTTATTCTTTTTTCTTAAAACCCCAGCAACAATAGGGAAACAAACAAACAAAAAAACACTCCATATTGTGACATATTTGTTTACACCCCCAAAATATAAAAGTCCTGAAAACATCAAACACTGCGGGCCCTACCTGGTTCAATGTGAATATGTTGATGTCCGTCACATAAATTGGTAAAGTACCAGTCAATTCTTTTTTATCAAGGATCTGTGCTTCAATCTCTTGTTTAACCTGAAAAAAGACCAGAATTATCGAAAATTAACAGAAGTGAACCCAACCATGTGGGCTTACCAAAACAAAGTTGATAACTTTGCACTTGTGACCGTGCCGGGAAAATTTTTTAGTTTGAGGCCTGCTTGGGCCAAAAACCCCAATGTGACACTTTACGTAGCTGACTACAGAAAAACCCTGATCCTTTTCTTGGGGATCAAAATTACATGTACCTCTGAATTAAGAGTAAGACTCACTTGAATGGTGAGAGATACTAGTGATAAGGAAAACAAGCCTTTATGCAAAAATTTAATCAAAGGGGCCTTTTTCAGGTGCCATGACTTCATTTTAAAATCACTTTTTAAAATTTAAATTTTTAACTTTTTAATTTTTTTTTTCTTACAAAGGTAGGCAAACCCAATAAAAAAATAAAAGGGAAAACCCAAAATGTTTGGGCCTACCCGTAGGGGCCTACATGGTACAACAAACTCACGCTATAAAAATTGCAAAAACACTTTGTAGATACCAGCAATACCCCTATGTAATCTCTTAATGTTTAACTTTTGGGTATCTCTATGTCACATGCAGCTACCATGGGTTGATTGATTGATAGGGCCATCATCATTGCACTGTGGGAACCGTGTGCTCCAATCTCTTTTATACAAAGGGAAAATCATGAAATGTAAAGAAGACACAGTCAGTTTAAAGGTAAAAAATCTTCAACAACAAAAAAAAGGGACTTAATTAAAGTTCAACAGTGAGCACCTATAGTTCTGCCCAAAGTGTAGTGGGGTTTGGCCCCGTTAACTAAGTTTTTAGTTTGTTTTCGTGCCGGGGCAACACATAGGGGGAAAACATTTTTAGAGCTCCATGTGATGTGGTTCATTGCTAGCAATTGTAGATCTTGTATGTTCCCACGGGGTGGTCTTAGGTTTTTCCATGTTTTCTTTTCCCCAAATGGTGATCACATAAGGGCTGTCACGGCCCCTTTTTATCTTTATCTAAGAACATGCCCAAATATTTTAAATTTTATTTCATTATTTTTTCTTCTTCTTCAGCGATTTTCCCGGTCATGCGCCAAATTTTCTGTGGGGCCCAACTGGGGAGACAGCTTCAGGTCTGGTTGGGGTTTCCCCAAAACTTTTTGTTTTTAGGTCGACTGGGTGTGGCCACATGTTGCTTCTCAGCCCCACACAGAAGAGGACAGTCTTGCAGGGTATGCCTGGGGTCTGTTTCCTGCTGACACTGGGGGGCCGTTTGACTTATTCCTAGTCTGTTTAAATGTTTGTTGAGTCTGCAGTGTCCGGGGGAGTCGGTATAATGACCTGGTTTTGGGTTTTGTTTTGGTCTTTGAGGGAGTCTTTTTCCCTAATCATATCCAAATTTGTCTTCCAGTCTACTGCAGATTTTTTTTTAAAAAGGGTTTTGGGCCTCTTGAAAAAACAAGGGTTGGAAAAATTTTCTCTTTTGGGACTGCCCTCCTTAGCTAAGACATCAGCACTCTCATTGCCTGCAATGCCACAGTGGATGGAATCCACTGCAAGTGAATTTCTGCCTTTCTGAAAGCTGAGCAAGTTTTCTTTTTAGTTTTTTTACTGTGCTGTCAGTGGATTTAGCCTCCAGGGCTTGTATAGCTGACAATGAGTCTGTAAGAAATACCATCTTGTTTGCAGCTGCTTGCAGCTTATTCATGTGCTGTGCTGCCACGAAGGGGGGTATGAGTTCTGGGTTTTGAAATTGGAACATATCTTTTCCGTAGGAGCTGCCAGAGACACAGTCAGAAAGGGGGCCTAATGTACAATTCCCGCTCCAACCCTTCATGGTTGTCTCCATTGCCGATCCATCTGTGTAAATTCTTATCCAGCTGTCTTCTGGAAACATGTAATGGGGATGTTCCATTTAATTTCTTTTTCACTAGGTTAGGCCCCGGATCTTTGCTTAATAATTTAGGGATGGGGGTTGAGAAATTTATGGGGACTTTAGTCTGGTTTTCCCCGTGATCAAAAAAATTTTTCAGGGATGGAATTATGATTTAGTAGTTCCAAGTATGACTTTCCTATTTCTTTTGCTTTTTGGTTTAGACTTGTGCGCTTTAGTCTGTTCTTTGTTTTAGCCATTTTTTTATGCAGTGGGTGGTGGGGGATTCTTTTTATCCTTTCAGTCTGTAGAATCACTTTTTTTCCCTTTTTCGTCTTCCCAAAGGGGTGGATGTTGGGTGCCTTTTTCCCTTTCTACAATTGGTGTAGATTTCATTGGGCCCCCAAAAAAGCACGGAGACACCCGTTTTGTGTTTTTTTCCCGTATCGATTTGTTTGAAAGGGGTGCTGATATCCATGTCGATGATGTAATTCCCGGTCGGTCCAACTGCACCAGTGTACACCCCGGGCCCAGGATTGAATATCAGCCCCCAGGTAGTTCCAGCCAGCTTCCGCATCACACTTTGGGTTTCCCCAAACCTTTCTGTTTGTTTCCATTATGTGATGTTTCCATGTCAGGCGACTGTCAAGCTTAACTCCCAAAAAGGTTGGAGTATGGGAACGGGAACCAAACATCGTTTAAATTTTCAGTCTGAAAGGGTTTTTCCTTTGTTAAAAAGAGAAAAGCGGTTTTTAGTTTTGTTTGGTTTTTTTCTAGACCCCATTTACTTGCCCACATTATGACGCTGTTCAGGCTGGGGCCCGGAGTTTTGGGGTGGCAGGACCCAGAAAACCCCGAGGTGTACCACACAGCTGATCATCAGCATGGAGAGGGGATAATGCCCGGGGAGAGTTTGTGGCAGATCATTTATATACCAGAAAAACAATGGGGACAGTACGACCTTTTGTGGGACTCCCGCTCTTAATTTTTAACTGGGACTGGAAAACCAAACCCAAATTTTCAGATGCTTGTCTATGGGTAAGAAAGTCTTTTATCCAAAGTACATTCTAATTTTATTCCACTGCGAAGAGCTATAGCAAAAAACCCTCTTTCCAGACCCCTTTTTCAAGGTCCTTTGACATGTCAAGAACACTGTGAGGGTTTTCTTTTTTTGGAAGCCATTTTCTATGTCCCGGGGAGGTATGCCACTTGGGCATCAGTGCCCTTTGCTGCCTGTTGGGGCCCGTCTGGGCTGGATCCAGTTTATGGTTGGGGTTCTAAAAAACCCCTGGGGTCTAGTGGTTAAAACCTTTTTCCAGCAGTTTTGCATGCAACTTAAAACTTATGGTCTGTAGCTCTGGGGGATCCTTTTTTCTTTTCCACTTTTGAAAATTTGATTTGGCATTTTTTTCCCGATGTCTGGGGGCTCCCCTGTCTCCAACTATTGTTAAAAATCTGGAGAAGACTCTGGAATTGGGGCCCATTTGTTTGAGCATGTCGCTTTTATACCCATCTGGTCCCGGGGGCCTTTTTTCGATTGAGCTTTTTCAGTGCCCCTTTTGCAGCCCCAAGGCCCGTGTGATGTCTACCTCCACCCGGGTCTACTTGTTGCTTTTTTGAATGAGCATTTATCTCACTTCTGACTTTTTTCCCTTTTTCCCCGACTTATTGAGCATGAGCTTTCTTGCTTGTAACACTGGGATCAGGGGGGCTGTTTGTTTTCCCGTGAGGAGTTGTTTCCCTTTTTGGAGAACTGTTTTCCCCCCTAGATGGGTTGTCATCAAGCCAGGGCTTTTGTAAGTCTCCACAACTTTTGAGTATCTTTTTTCCCTGTTCAAAGAGGCTGTCCTTTTTTTCCAGGATTTTCAAAATGCTGGTTTCTTTTCTAACATAAAGGGCCCCTTTCTCTATTGTGTTGCATTACATTTTGGTCCAAGGGGGAGTTCCATTGTATTTTGGCACTGCAGAGCGGCTATGGAGAACTTCCATCTCGGGGCCAATATGGCTTGTAGTTTTTCTCCTCCCCCTGGGTATAGCCTTTTTTTCAGCATCTAAAATTCTTTTTTGAATGAACGTCATCTCTGTCCACTTTTCCTGATTGATTAATTTCTTTCGACTTGTCTGCTAGTTCTTGGGAAAAGCTTCCAGTCTGCCTTTTTTTAATTCCAACTAGGGGAGAGTTTGTAAGTTCCTCCTTGGGTTTTGTTTTTTAGAGGAGTTTCACTGGTTATGGTCATTTTCCCCCCCAATCTGGTCGCAGACTTGCCTTTGGGGGTTTTCCTGTGAATGTCGCCTGGGAGCAAAAAACCAGATCTGGGGTGTTTTCTTTTGCGCCACCGTCAGGGGGAAATTTTGAGGATCATCTGGGTGGTTTAGAATGGGGAGACTGTTGGTGATCAGCCATTCTTCAAGGCTTTCACCCAGGATCTAGCGTGTCAAGCCCCAGCTTGGTGAGGTGGGTGTTGGGAAATCTCCCCACTATAAAAATTTTCATCTTGAACTTTGATAGCTTCCAGCTCAGTTTTAATGGAGGGTGGTGAGTATATATATTGTATAGTGTCATCTTAGTGTTGTTGATAAGGAGTTGGGAAAAGCTGGGAAATTTTGTGCTCTCTGAGGACCTGTGAAGTTCAACTGCCGGGATGGGAAAAAACCAGTGTTAATACTTTCCCCCCTTATGTCTATTTTCTTTATCCCTGACGGGAAAGGGTTTTAAACCTCAATGCTGAATCTATTTCCCCGGGTTAAGGGGCCTTTGATACAGCAGATGTCAATCTTTTCTGCTCGAGACGTTTCCCCTAGCTCTCGTTTTTTTTTGGGTTCCCTTCTGCATTCCATTGCATAATTGTGAGGGGGGGAAAAAATTTGTCCTTGTTTCCCGTGGGAATATTCCCGTCCCCCCCCCTGGCTTTGAAGAATCAACAGGGCCGCCAGTAGCTTGGGGTGGTCCCTTTTTGAGGCAGGGGTCCGGTCCCACCACCACCTGGCTGTTTCCCTTTGGGGGTGGCACCACAGTTATATAAATATTTGCGCATGGCCATTTGAGTTGTTCCCCTATGTGTCGATTCCTCCCCGCCAAAATGGCTGACACATTCCGTTTTTGGGGGACATCTTTTTTTTAGGTTGTTCTTTTAGACAGTTTCAGTCCCCGCTGACCCCCATCTGTCTTCCCGGGGTTTTTCTGGAGTCGCCCCACCTAGATGACTTCAGCCTTTTGTTGCCGGGGTCACCAACCCAGGCTTTTTTTGCAGGGGGGTGCTCCTGGGCACTGTAGTTTAACCCTTTTTGTTAAGGGAAAATGTCATAGGGAAATAGAAGACAAGACAAGAAAAGGATGTCCTCCCCAAAGAGAGAGAGGACAAGTGCTATTTGTCCCATAGCTGGGGGGTGGGTTGGTTGCAGCCAGAGCATTTTTCCACTCGCCGGGTGGGTTCTGCACTGTCACCTTTTTGAGGCCCCATCCTGCTCCCCGCCTTTTTTTTTGGCCTTTTACCTTCAGTCTGTTCGGCTTGGGTAAAACCTGCCAGGGGTTAGACCCCCCCCAAAGCCCCAAAGGGTCCTGGGGACACCCCAAAAAATCCAACCGCGATAAGGTAGGCTAATATGGGGGGGATTTCATTATAATATAATGTTAACTAATAACTGTTTTTTTTGGTTTTTTTTTTTTTTTCTTTTTTTTTTTTCTTTTTTTTTTTCGTTTTTTTCTTTTTTTGGCCCCCTTTTTAACTCAGACGAAATTTTTTATCTCTGAAACTGGGTTTTTTCGGAAAATCCGTTTTTTTCCCAAATTTTTCAAATGGCAGCAAAGGGGGAAAATTGTAAATTACTTTTCACTGGCAGCCGTGGGGTCTGCCGTGAATTAGTATTCCTCGCCATACAGGCAGATTTTTCCCATTTAGAGGTACTCACGTTATCGCCCCGAGTAAGACCAGGGGGCTTAAAAAAAATGCCGGACAGAGGTTCGAACCGAAAATGAGGTCCCCACAGCTATCAGGCCGTTTCTATCAACTACCCCTTTGGCAGTCCCCACCAAGTAACTGTATAAATTTCCCCTAGCCTTTTTAGACCATAGGGGATCGAGTACCCGTCCCATTTCTAGAACCTAGTGTTCGGGGGGTGGAGGTCCCTTTTTCACATGGAAAGGAAAGGGGGGAACCCACACCCTCATGAGTCAGAGTTGATAGGCGAACACTTATGCTAATCCATCACACAAGTTACTAACTAACTAAAGTTAAACGCTCTGTCAACTGTTTTTTTTAATGTTAGTATGCCTTCCTGGTAAATTAGTTAAGTCAGAGAAAAAAGGATTGACTTTATTGCACTAGGTTTTACCTCACATGGCTTGGTCCCTTACCAAAGAAATAGCACATCACCTACCGAGAATATTGCACAAGCACAAACTCCGTAGCTTCAACAACAATCCTAGAAATCTTTGGAAAAATTTCAGAACAGCACAGTCCAGATTCAAGTCCACAACCTTGGAACCAAGGCAATGGTATAGCCACAGAGACTCCCTTTTTATTCGTTGTAAAAGTATTCATTAAATTTGCAGGGGGAATAGTTTAGAACAACTGAACAGGACTCATAAAATACCCTTGTACATAGAGGATTTTTGTCAAAGTTCAGGGGTTCAAACTTATTACCCACTGCCCCTAAGTGACCGTGAATGCTGTTACAAAGTGTCAGTGTTCACCAAAGTTTACTCATCTAAATCAATGATGCCACCAGCAAGGTTTACTTAGGCCAAATTTCCTTTACACACCATCGGCGTAGTCAGAGTCTGATAGTTTGTCTTGCAATCGGTCACCCCCAGTTAAATTAAGGTGAAGACCTGGTCAACAATAAATGTAAAATATTCAAGTAATGTTAATCGGATAAAAAGTATACAGAAAATATATCATTTATAGACAGACAAAGTTTCTGCTTAATTAATTTCTGACATTGCAGCAGTATAACAAACAGCATCATCTAAGCATAACAAGACCCTTTTAAAAATGTCATTGGAAGTTTTAAGATCATTATGTATTACCTGGAGGCCTTTGTCCCATCGACCCCCTTTCTTAGATATTTGCTTCGAAGTATTAAGCTAGTCATTTAATTGGGCCTGTCGAGACTCACGCTAATAAATGTACTGCCTCATTTGTAAAGCAATCATAGTTATCTGACTAAGATAAAATTGCAGCTCAAGTCAGGATATGTGCTACAAAATAAATATTATACAGTAGTTGTCTAACCAGTGTACAGTAAACTAGATATCATGAATATCTAACCTGGGCAGAGACCATGGGATTGTAAGAGTGAAACAGCTTCATCTGTTCCTGTGCAGTTTAATAAAATCGAGGCACTTTTGATTGCTCCGTTGTTGAAGGCTTCAATGACACCCTTGTTCCTCTCTAAACTAAAACCAAAATCATCTCCTGTGATAACAAGGCAACGTTTCATTTCTGAAATAAAATCCAAAACCTATTAACAATTCAGGACAGTCAAGAAGGAAACATTGTTCTTGACGCTCTCTTTTCTAACATTTATTTAAGGAATATGTTACCATAAGTAATGTAGACCAAATTATGACAGGAACCGATCTGTCTAAAAGCTATCTGATGCTGTTAATGTAGTAGTTTTGCAGCAATTTAAATTATCGATTAGTAGATTGTAAGTTCATGTATGTGCGTGTAATTCCTAGGTTCAAGACCAACTTGACACACAATTGTCGTAGTGCACACTGCGCGCTTGGACTACTTGTTTCTGATCCTTTATTTGGGGATCTAAATTACAAGACCTCAAAGTCGAGTAAGACTTGCCTGAATGGTGAGGGAAATAGATTATAAGGAAAGCTAACGAAAAAACAAACAAGTTCTGAAGCCTGATGACTCAATTATTATTCATGAGATTTTGCTGTTTATTTATTATCCCTCACTTCCATATGTTCATACTGGATCTATATAGATATCTTGGAAGTGTTATCAGCCTACTAAGGAAGAGTTGAATCTGACATTAAAAGTAGACTGAGTAAGACATGAAGTGCATTTATGATCCTTCAGATGGTCTGGACTCAGCCCAATACAGCATCAGAATCAAGATTAATACATACTGCAGCTGTGTGCTATTAAAGGCTTTTAAGCCAAAGGATTGACTCTCATTGCACCAGGTTTACCCTATATGGCTCGGTCCCTCTCAGCAGAAATGGCACTCCACCTGCCGAGAGTATTGCACAGAATGCTGGAAAATGACAGAACAAGAAATATTCAAACTTTCTATCTTCCATAAAACTTATCTGCAAAAGATCTTTGCATGTTCTGACCAAAACTATCTTTAATCAAGATCTGTTGATAGTGCTAGCACAAGAATATGACCACCATCATCCAAAAGAAAGACTGAAGATGGATCAGACATGTGATACGCATGGAACTAACTCTATCCTGAAAACTGCATGAAATGGCAACAGGTAAATGAAAAGGGAAGACCCAGAACTACCTGGAAGAAAACAGCAGAACAGAAGATGAAAGCAATGAATCACAACTGGAACACAATGAGCAGCTCATACAGAGAAGAATGACATGCAATTTTGTGTCCTTAGCACCAAGGGTGTCACAAGCTAGAGAGAGAGAGAGAGAGACTCTATATAGCATAGAACTCTTCTCTCCATAGACAGTTATCTTTGTTCCCAAATATTAGACTTTCATGACCACACAAGCTTTAGGAAGTTTAGATGTTACATAATGATAGCATTCTATGTCTTGAAGAAATTTGCTGTAACACATATGGGGGATGTTAGTAGACACCAGATGACAAAGTTGGAGTGCACTCTTCAGTGACATGTTGATGTGAAGGAATGCTGTCAGCCATGCAGAAATTGTTGTTTCCCCCACCTTTTTTATCTTCTTCAAACTACTGATAAATTAAAGGAAATGGCAAGGTAGGTACAGCTTGGCACCAGCAACGCTGCAATGGTTACTATAATTTAAATAAACCTGGTGATATAGTGTCATGCGTACTCCTGCTCTGATCTCAGGGTTTACTTCCAAAGTCAAAGCTGTTCGAGGTGAGCACTGTACACCAAAACCATTGCAGAGACACATGCCCCCTCAAGTCAACTTTGACCCAGTGTGTTCAGTTTGAGATTGTTAGCCTATATATCGCCTTTCCATGGAATATCTTTAAGGTGCGATCCTTTATATAACGTTGCTCTTTGCAGCGCATTTGAAATTCACTCTGTCTCTAGCCAGTTCACCCACTTCATCGATCGATGGTCATATGCATGGTTTCTTTAATATCTTGTACTCATCTTCTTCTTGGTCTGCCTCTGCGTCCTGGGACCCTGCCCTTTAATATTGTTCTTTCCAGGCCATCGTGACGCTTGATGTGACCAAAGTCATCTATTTTTACTGTATAGTATGTTGTTTATCAGCCAATTCTCTTTAACATGGAATATCACTATCACTGATGATATATTATATATGCCGGAACTTGTCCTGAATGGTATCAATCATAAAATACATTTTTAATGATTGTTAAAAGTGGGCGAGTACGTGTGATAGTACGTTAACACATCGACGTGTCTGTTAGTCCTTCAGTATTCAATAAATAGAGGTTTATACCAAAACACAAGACAACTAAAGCTTTATATATCCGATTTTTTTTTTAAATATCCGAGTGGCTGACTGAACTGACTACTCACTGTTGTTGTTTGTTTTCGTCGACCACTTGAAAACTATGATCGAAATGTAAACACTCAAAGTGTGATCAGCTTTATGCACAAAACAATTATTTGTAGAAACTTTTCTGGTGGTACCACCACACATTATGATACATATCCAAACGTATTTTAATAAATCTGTGTATATTTTCATGTTTGAATATTTTTACTATTATTAGTTTCTTATTTTCAATCAAGTAATAAACGTACTCATTACTTAGAATTACTACTCATTAGTACTCATTACTCATTACTCCCCATTAGTCATTCCTATTAGACTACTCACACTGCCTTTTCACAGACTCCGAGTGCAGATTGAAATAACGTTGTGATCAAAATAAATATTTGAGCTAGTAATGTTTCTTTACTATTTTAGACCCAATTAGAGTTGGTCTCAAATTTATATTTAGTAGACTAAACTAACCTGAGACACCAGTTGATTATATTCGTCAAATCGTTCATTTGTTTCTGTATATATGTTCATATTGTTTTGTATATTACCAGCAACTTTCAAAACTTGAAAGCATTACCGGCACGGAAGTGGATCTAATTCAACATGTCAGCCTACACTTCTAACAATATTATTGTACGTTATTTTTTAATTATCTTACAGCAAATCTTGAAATTTATTTAATTAAAAGATATATACAGTATACTTATGTTACTTAAGAATTGTGTAAGATTTTGAATTTGCCATTATCATAGGAGTAGTTTGCAACACCAACAGAAGAGAAAGTAACGAAAAGAATTTGAAAAATTGTTTAAATTGAAATTGAATTTATTGTCAATTAAGATTAAGGCATTAAGCTAAACTTGTGTTATTATTCACTATTGTTATTACTACTGTTACAACAGTCAACATAATGTTTACAGACTATCCCTTTGAGGCAAATCTGAAAACTAACTTTGAAACGATTCAAGTTAAGAGAAATCAATTTTTAAAAGATTTTTAGCACACATAAAAACTTCATAATAAAAGCTAAATAATTAAAACCTGAAATAATGAAATATTATAGTCACGAATGTAATTAATAATTAAATTATTGCAAGTGCTTAACTTATTACTTATAGTTAGTTTTTAGTCATTTGCAGTCGTCGTCGAGTCTAAGTCTTGTCAGCACTCAAAATTTATAATCTATAAGACTATACTATCATTCCATGGAGAGATGCTTTTCTACTCTCTTCCACCATTTACTGCTCTATAGAAGTGTTGTGGGGGAAATGTAGTGGTTCTTGTGGTGCTTGTTTTAAGGCACTTTGTAAGCTGATATTCATTTTCTTAAGGTTGTTCTTGATGCTGTCGCTCCATCTTTTGCGTGGTCTTCCTCTTGTTTTGTGCTCATACTTTTTCTGTTATGTTATGTTATGCGATCGATGTCATGGCACATGGGGCATTCCCATTCATGCTCTGCCCTCCATTGCAGCAGCCATCCCAAAGTCCATTAGCTCACAGTACCCATGAGAAGTTGATTACTAATCTTTCTCTCTACTATCGAAGACGTACACTGTCTGGCATGTCCAATTTAACTCCCAATTCTCTGAACTGCTCCAGTGTCTGAGACCCGCTAATCGTCACACAATTGAGAGCGTACTGCATTGATGATACTGCTCTGTCCATACTTCTGCCCACTTAAGTTGCATTGTTTGCAAGAGAGTCAGCACGCCTTTTACCTTACACTCCAGCATGTCCAGGCGGACAGCCAAGTCATACTTTTTTTGTGTGGCTCTCGTGGGAGGCGATACCAGGCATTTTTGTCAAGTATTTCCCGTTGTCTACTTGGGCATCTCTATGTCGCAAATTAGATCTTTACGGTTGCCGGGCCTTCGAGACCCCATTTTCCCCCCTTTA
>JADZMA010000433.1:0-35089 GCA_020796225.1 Arion vulgaris
TTCATTTTTGACCCCTCAACCCTGCTCGATTCCAAACGTATGGATTGTGTCTGTCCTTTGGATGAAACAGTAGGGTAGACAAATTGAGAAAGGGCACATTACCCATATCAGCTGCACAGGCTAGGCATAAATGGAGAGGCCCCTTCATCCTTGCTATCGGCTCGGACCGAACACGGAAAATGAATTGACCGTTGGTAAAGACGAAAACTACCATATAGTGCAGTCAATGATGGGGATATATAGTCAGTCAATGATGATGTGCATATAGTGCAGTCAATGATGATGTGATATATAGTGCAGTCAATGATGATGTGATATATAGTGCAGTCAATGATGATGTGATATATAGTGCAGTCAATGATGATGTGATATATAGTGCAGTCAATGATGATGTGCTATATAGTGCAGTCAATGATGATTGCTATATGGTGCAGTAAATGATGATGTGCTATATGGTGCAGTCAATGATGATGGATATATAGTAGTCAATGATGATGTGATATAAGTGCAGTCAATGATGATGTGATATATGGTGCAGTCAATAATGATGTGCTATATAGTGCAGTCAATGATGATGTGCTATATAGTGCAGTCAATGATGATTCATAATAATAAATGATATGTTAGTGCAGTCAATGAGATGTGATATATGTGCAGTCAATGATGATGTATATAGTCAGTCAATGATGATGTGCTATATAGTGCAGTCAATGATGATGCTATATAGTGCGTCAATGATGATGTGATATAGGTCAGTCAATGATGATGTGTTTATAGTGCAGTCAATGATGATGTGCTATATGTAGTCAATGATGATGTGATATATAGTCGTCAATGATGATGTGATATATAGTGCAGTCAATGATGATGTGATATATAGTAGTCAATGTGATGTGCTATATGTGCAGTCAATAAATGTGATATATAGTGCAATCAATGATGATGTTTTTATATTTGATCAATGATGATGTGATATATAGTGCAGTCAATGATGATGTGATATATAGTGCAGTCAATGATGATGTGCTATATGGTGCATCAATGATGAGGGAAATTATAGTGCAGTCAATGATGATGTGATATATAGTGCAGTCAATGATGATGGGCTATAGTGCAGTCAATGATGATGTGATTTTAGTGCAGTCAATGATGTTGATATATAGTGCGTCAATGATGTTTGATGATATAGTGCAGTCATGATGATGTGCTATATAGTGCGGGTCAATGATGATATATGGGTGCATCATGATGATGTGCTATATAGTGCAGTCAATGATGTTTGGCTATATAGTGCAGCCCAATGATGATGTGATATATAGTGCACAATGATGATGTGATATATAGTCAGTCAATGATGATGTGATATATGGTGCAGTAAAGATGATGTGATATATAGTGCAGTAATGATGTTTGGCTATATAGTGCGTCAATGATGAGTGCTTGGTGCAGTCAATGATGATGTGATATATAGTGCAGTCAATGATGATGGCATATAGTGCAGTCAATGATGATGTGATATATGTGCAGTCAATGATGATGTCTATATAGTGCAGTCAATGATGATGTGATATATAGTGCAGTCAATGATGATGTGATAAAAGTGCAGTCAATGATGATGTGATATATAGAATGTCTCTTTGCAAGGTATCTACAAACTGTTGTCACACTTTTAAATGAAATAGGTCTGCTTAGCAACTTTTTGTAATGCAGGGTTTTAACTTGCCCATATTCTGGATATGTCGGGTTTATTATACCGAAATACAACAGTAAAGTAGGACTAAGATAAGATAATATATGTAGCATATCAAATACTTCCGGTGCAGTACTGTATAATGAAGTATGAAAGTTTGCACTGAAAGTTTTCATAAAAATGATGATGACAACAAGAATGATACAAAAGAACACGTTCTCTCTCTCTCTCTTGCCAACCCACATTATTTTGACATTTAGAAATGTGACTTTTTCTTTATCGGCAACAGTTAATTTTACAAAAAATACAAACAAACAATGTCAACATGAATCTACAATAGCGTGACAGAAATACAAACAAAACAATGTCAACATGAAATGCTACAATAGCGTGACAGAAATACAAAAAAAACAATGTCAACATGAAATTTACAATGCGTGACAGAAAAAATTTACAGTAACAATAAAGTGACAGACAACTGTTACAGCAACAATAAAGTGACAGAGAACTGTTACAGTAACAATAAAGTGACAGAGAAATGTTACAGTAACAATAAAGTGACAGACAACTGTTACAGCAACAATAAAGTGACAGACAACTGTTACAGCAACAATAAAAATGACAGAGAAATGTTACAGTAACAATAAAATGACAGAGAAATTTAGCAACAATAAAGTGACAGAGAAATGTTCAGCAACAATAAAGTGACAGCGAAATGTTACAGAACAATAAAGTGACAGCGAAATGTTACAGCAACAATAAGTGACAGACAACTGTTACAACAATAAAGTGACAGAAATGTTACAGTAACAATAAAATGACAGAGAAATGTTACAGTAACAATAAGGTGACAGAGAACTGTTACAGCAACAATAAAGTGACAGAAAAATGTTACAGTAACAATAAAATGACAGAGAAATGTTACAGCAACAATAAAGTGACAGAGAAATGTTACAGCAACAATAAAGTGACAGAGAAATGTTACAGTTGCTATAAAGTGACAGATAAATGTTACAGTAACAATAAAATGACAGAGAAATGTTACAGTAACAATAGAGTGACGAGAAATTACAGCAACAATAAAGTGACAGAGAAATGTTACAGTAACAATAAAATGACAGAGAAATGTTACAGCAACAATAACGTGACAGAGAAATGTTACAGCAACAATAAAGTGACAGAGAAATGTTACAGTTGCTATAAAGTGACGAAGAACTGTTACAGTAACACATAAATGACAGAGAAATGTTACAGTAACAATAAAGTGACAGAGAAATGTTACAACAACAATAAAGTGACAGAGAAATGTTACAATAACAATAAAGTGACATGTTACAACAACAATAAAGTGACAGAGAAATGTTACAGCAACAATAAAGTGACAGAGAAATGTTCAGAACAATAAAGTGACAGAGAACTGTTACAACAACAACAAACATGAGAATAGATATGTAGTTATAAACCAGTCAGATCAAGAGTCAGAAGGTTTAAAGAGATGAGAGAGAGCGCACAGTGTAAATATTTAATCTGGCACCACAAGTGTAAAAGTATCTAGCTAATAAACATGAAAGTGTTATATGCCAGGTAGGCTAAGTCACATAAAAGACACAGTTGAGCAACTAAGAATAATTTAGAAATGGCTTTAGATGTGGAATAAATAGTGTCAGGAACTGCGTGTAATATACCAAATTGTATGTTGATAAATCGTGTTTTATCTGAGCACAGACAGTCATCATCATCAGGTGCCGTGCCGGCTGGCGTAGGCGATCATGGATTTCCACAAATTTCTATCCCTGGTATTTGCTATCAACTTAGATGTTGATGATCTTCCGTGCCATGAAGTCAGGCTTTCCAAAAATTGTCTTTCTCCGTCTTCCTCTGTCTTGTCTCCCCTCGATTTGTACCAGCTGTTAATATGTTCTAAACCTCCCCTCCTCATCACAAGTCCGAAAAATGATGACTGCCTCTTTCTTATATTGAAAGTAAATTTTCTTTGTGTCTTGATCTCATTCAACATCTCCACATTAGTCATTTTAGCAATCTATGGGATTCTCATCATTCTTCTGTAAAACCACATCTCTGTGACCTACAAAGATTTTTCTATCTGTTTGTTTACTGTCCATGACTCACATCCGTATGTCAGTATTGTTTCTATGTAGCACTGTATAACTCGCATCCGTATGTCAGTATTGTTTCTATGTAGCACTGTAAAACAGGCATCCGTATGTCAGTATTGGTTCTATGTAGCACTGGTTAACTCGCATTCTGATCTCAATTGACAATGATTTGTTGCATATAATATTTCTCATTTTCTGGAACGCTGCTTTGGTCTGTCCTATTCTGCTCTTTATTTCTGATCGTCATCTGCCATCTGATGTTACCAGGACTCCGAGGTATTTAAATTGCTGCTCTTGTCTTAGATCAGTGCACTTGCTGTGATGGTGCATTTTGTCAGGTCTGCTTTTTTATATGATCATACTTCTTAATATTCAAACTGAGTCTTTTGTTGTTACTTTCTGTCACAATCAACTAGTTTCTGGAGTTCTGTTTCATTTCTTGCTATTAACACAGACAGTACAGAAAACTAACACAGACAGTACAGAGAACTAACACAGACAGCACAGAGAACTAACACAGACAGTACAGAGAACTAACACAGACAATACAGAGAACTAACACAGACAGTCAGAGAACTAGCACAGACAACTTTTAGAAAACTAACACAGACAGTACAGAGAACTAACACAGACAACACAGAGAATTAACACAGACAACACAGAAAACTAACACAGCCAACACAGAAAACTAACACAGACAACACAGAGAACTAACAAAGACAACACAGAAAACTAACATAGACACACAGAGGAACTATACACTTAGACAGTACATAGAACTAACACAGACACAGAGAACTAACACAGACAGTACAGAGAACTAACAAAGACAGTACAGAGAACTAACACAGACAACACAGAGAACTATCACAGACAACACAGAAAACTAACACAGCCAACACAGAAAACTAACACAGACAACACAGAAAACTAACACAGACAACACAGAAAACTAACACAGACAACTACGAAGAACTATCACAGACAACACAGAGAACTAACACAGACAGCACAGAGAACTAACACAGACAGTACATAGAACTAACTACAGACTAACACGATAACTAGCACAGACAGCACAGAGAACTACACAGACAAAACATAGAACTAGCACAGATGCAACACAGAGAACTAACATAGACAAAACAACACAGCAGTTTTCAAATTGGGTCCAATTAGAGTTTTCTAGTTATCATAGACAAGATATGAATTATTTCAAATCAAGTGCCATCTCCGGACATGAGTCACGCTTTACTACCACCACCTCTTCTATGAGCAATGACATCTGACACTATGCTACAGTATAACTTAGTAGATGTGGTACGGTAAAGTGTGGGCTTTTTATCTTCAGAAAATGTAATCAATCTTTACACACTTTTGTATCATGTTGAACAATATTCTCCTCCCACTTCCTCCCTTCACCCCCAATCCATGTTGGACAATATTCTCTTCTTCCCCGCCCCCGCCCCATCCAGCTACAAAGGTTATCCAGAGGTTGTGGTATAACTCACAATCCAAATATAATCAAAATGAATTTGTCACAGAAACTTCAAGGACAATGAACAGAATGTTACGAACGAAGAATTTCATCGCAAATGTTACAACCAGAATAAACACAAACCAACTGATATAAATGTAAGTTGTAGGTCATATATGTTTTGTGGGAACGGAGGATCAAATTAAAAGTGATAAAATGACCATCTCCACACACACACCTGCTCACACACACATCTGGAAGGTGTGGTTGTATTGGATTTCCTACATTTCATATATCATGATCTTATATTCAAGTCACATGATCTTGTATTCTAGTCACATGATCTTGTATTCTAGTCACATGATCTTGTATTCTAGTCACATGATCTTGTATTCTAGTCACATGATCTTGTATTCTAGTCACATGATCTTGTATTCTAGTCACATGATCTTGTATTCTAGTCACATGATCTTGTATTCTAGTCACATGATCTTGTATTCTAGTCACATGATCTTGTATTCTAGTCACATGATCTTGTATTCTAGTCACATGATCTTGTATTCTAGTCACATGATCTTATATTCTAATGACATGATCTTGTATTCTAGTCACATGATCTTATATTCTAATCCATGATCTTAAAATTCTAGTAAATGATCTTGTATTCTAATCACATGATCTTAATTCTAGTCACATGATGTTATATTCTAATCACATGATCTTAGATTCTAGTCACATGATCTTGTATTCTAACCCCACATGATCTTAGATTCTAGTCAATGATCTTATATTCTAATCCATGATCTTAGATTCTAGTCACATGATCTTGTATTCTAATCACATGATCTTAGATTCTAGTCACATAATGTTATTTCTCTACCAGTGTTGCATGTTTCCTAACTCAATATCATTATATACGAGTATTCAAACTAAATTACCAATTTTCAATTCAAATGTTGTATCAATCCTAACATTATCCAGCGGGGTTGGAAAAAATGACTAAAGATATAAAGCAAGTTGAATGCTTGTTGAAAATAGATGTCTGCGAAAAATAATGAATATAAAATGGAACGAATTCATGAGAAGTGATGAAATCAGAGACATGTCTGGTCAAACACTAGTGACAACTGTTATAAGAAAGATAAGATGGAGATATGTTGGGCACACCTTGAGGAGAATGATCAACGAATATCAAAGCAGGCATTGAAGTGGGATGCAAAGGGTTCAAGAAGAGAGGTCGACCTAAAGTAGGGCACCTGAAACGAACTTTGCTGAGCGAGGCAGGAAATATCGGTCTCAGTTCCATGGAGGAGATTGGCGAGTTGCTCAGGGTAGAGCGTTATGGGAAATTACTTGCAGGCCCTATGTAACGTATAACGTAGCAGAGGAATTATTATTAACTCAATCATTGTCTTTCTCTTACTCGCTTGCTCTCAACCTTGATGTCTATTTTGTTTACCAATTTTAAAAGTCTATTTTTAGATCACAATTTTTTTCCCTCCAAATGTTCGTATGCTATCTACTTTTTCCTTTCCTGTCTTGCGCACTAGACTATATCCGGTGTGACCTCATCACCACCTTACCTCCCATTACACATTTCCCAACCTGGCGGAGGGAGGGGGGGGGGGGAAAATAAATTTTTCCTATCACAATTTTAATCTGGCTAATTATAGTACAGGGCTCACCTTGACATTCAGACTAAAACTCTTTTTCTTAACTTTTTCAGATCTACGGACACGGTCTACCCCGGAAGGATTAATTTCATTACAGGGTTTCCCCCCATAGGGCTCTGTCCCTCTCGGCAGAAATGACAAGTTCCCAAAATTTTAAAAAAAAAAAGGCATATGGGGAACGAAGGACGCTACCCAATTTCCCAAACTCACAACCTTCAAAATCAAGACAAACACCTTAACCACATCAAACAAAACACCCCTGACTATGTTTTTTAAACATGTTACATTCATATCTTTCTAGGCGGGGTGTCATGAGATCCTTGGTCGTAGTTTTCCCCTTTAGACGGGGAACATTTGTATGACATTTTCCCAAAAAAATGGGGAAAACATTTTACTGTTGTTTAAAATTCATTTATTCAATGATTTTTAGAATGAAGAAGAAGAAGAAGAAGCAGTTTGCCGACAGAAAGATAACAAAAAAAAAGATATATAAATATAACAATATCTCATACATGAAATTATTTCTAAATGGACTTATACAAAAATAAAACTTTTTTTATCACGAAAAATCTATTAAATCAAATAAATTGCGATTTAAATAAAAAACCATCAGAAAAATCTAAGTAGCATCTGTAAACAAGACCCAACATTGACATGTTTCTGTAAATTTGATATTTTTGGGGCAGACATTACTCTATCAATATATATTTTTTGAGAGGGGAAAAGGCTACCGCTGGTATGTGTGGTGTATAATATATTGCCCAAGTCTTCTTTTCTCCCAAAGATTTACCCAATATATATCTCTCCCCCACAAATATAGGACAAATGTATATTGTAAACAGACATTAATGCCACGAGAGAGAGAGAGAGAGAGAGAAAAAATGAAAAAGTTTATTTTACAACTTGTTTAGTTCTTGTCATGGGCGTCAACAATTGCCGTTAACAAAATATTTTTTTTAAAAAAAAAGCGTTTTTCCTTCCCTTTTCTATTTTTAAAGACCCAAATTTTTGCATAGAGGGAAATTGGGGCCTTTTTGGTTTTTTACAAGCAGTTTTTTGAGAAGATAAGTGTGAAACTGACGGCACTTGTTCCTCTTGATTTCTCTAACTTTTTTCTTTTTTGCCAAAAAGATATTTTTCCCCACATTTTTTTGAGCATATTGTTCGTTCATCAGCTAGTGTTTTTTTTCCCCTTTTTATTCTCTGATAAAAAACTCCTTCATTGAGGCTGGTACAAATCTATTTTTTTGAGCATATAGCTCTTTCCCATCAACTAGTGGGGTTTTTGTGTTCTCTTATAAAAAATTCCTTCATTGTGGGGCTGCACGGGGGGGGAAACCTTATTTTCGCCCCGGGTGCCCTCTGTAGGTAAGAGACTTTTACAGATATCCTTTCTCGCTCGGGGTGTCTCTGTAACGTAGAGGCGGGTTTACAGATATCATCTCGCTCAGGGTTTCTGTAACTGGGGGCTTTTTTCAGATACCCTTATCTCGCTCGATGTGTCTTTTTGTAGAGCGGGTTAAAGATACCCCTTATCTCGCTCGTGTTTTTGTTAACGTAGAGACTGGTACATTTTCCTTATCTCCTCGAGGTGTCTCTGTAACGGGGGGCCTGGGTACAGATACCCTTATTTTTCGTTAAATTGTTCTCTGTAACGTGGGGCTGGTACAGATACCCCTTATTTTGTTTTCGATGTGTCTCTGTAACGTAGGGGCTGGTACAAAATATCCTTACCCGCTCGATGTGTCTCCAACGTAGAGACTGGTACAGATATCCTTATCTCGCTCGATGTGTCTTAACGTAGGGCTTTTTAAGATACCCTTATCTCGCTCGATGTCTCTGTCTAGAGACTGGAAATATATCCTTATCTCGCTCGGGGTGTCTCTGTAACGTAGAGACTGGTACAGATACCCTTATCTCGCTCGGGGTGTCTCTGTAACGTAGAGACTGGTCCCAGATACCCTTATCTCGCTGGGTGTGCTCTGTAACGTAAAGGGGTTAAAAGATACCCTTATCTCGCTCGATGTTCTTGTGAAAACTGGTACTTATCCTTATCTCCTCGGTGTCTCTGAAACGTAGGGACTGGTACAAGATACCCTTTAAATCTCGCTCGGGTGTCTCGGGCCGTAGAGACGGGGTACAGATACCCTTATCTCGCTCGAGGTGTCTCGTAACGTAGAGACTGAGACAGATATCCTTATCTCGCTCGATGTGTCTCTGAACGTAGAGACTGGTACAGATACCCTATCTCGCTCGATGTGTCCCCCAAACTGGAGACTGGTACTTTCATTATCTCCCCCGGGGGTGTCTCTGTAACGTGGGGGCTGGTGTTTCCCTTATCTCGCTCGATGTGTCTCTTAAGGGTAGAGACTGGTACAGATACCCTTTCGCTCGAGGTGTCTCTGAACGAAAGAGACTGGTACAGATACCCCTTACTCGCTGGTGTGTCTCGGGCCGTAGAGACTGGTACAATACCCTTATCTCGCTCGATTTTCTCTGTAACGAAGACGGTATTATCCTTACCCTCGCTCGATGTGTCTCTGTAACGTGAGACTGGTACAGATTTTCCTTATCTCGCTCGATTTTCTCTGAACGTAGGGCTGGTACTTACCCCTTATCTCCTCGATGTGTCTCTGTAACGTAGAACTGGTACTTATCCTTATCTCGCTCGGGGTGTCCCCTTGTAACGTAGGGCTGGTACATATATCCTTATCCCCTTTCGGTGTCTCTGAACGAAAAGGGGGCTGGTACAGATATCCTTATCTCGCTCGAGGTGTCTCTGTACCCATAGAGACTGGTACAATATCCTTATCTCGCTCGATGTGTCTCTGTAACGTAGAGACTGGTACAGATATCCTTATCTCGCTCGATGTGTCTCGGGCAAGGGAGAGACGGGTTCATTTTCCTTTTTTCTCGCTCGGGTGTCTCTGAACGTAGAGACTGGTACATATACCCTTATCTCCTGGTTGTCTCTGTAACGTAGAGACTGGTACAGATTTTCCTTATCTCGCTCGGGGTGTCTCTGTAACGAAAGGGGTTTATGTGCTGTCTCTCGTCCGGGTTTGCTCCCTCGTTGAGCCACCTCTATATTTTCCAGAGATCCTGATCTCAGTTGGGTGAATCAGTTCCTAGTCCTATCGGAGAGGGAAAAGATAAAACATAGGCCCCGTGACCCAATTTGGGCACGTAAAATAATCTTGACATTTCAAAACCCGAGATGGCAGGCTGGAAACCCTGCTGCCTAAAAAATTCAGTAAAACAAATTGAAATAAATTCCTCAAAATATCTTTAAAATTACATAAGGGGGCTCTCCCGGGGTTTTCCGGGGTTCCTGCACCTTACCGATCTTCCTGTGTAGAAAAAGATCGGAGCCCCATGGTTCTCACCCCAAGTGCAATGGTGATGATATCCTTTATATGAGCAGTGGTCTGCTTTGGGGGCCTTTTTCCTTCCCCAAAAAAATTTTGGGAAAAACTGTTAGGGTACAGCTATTTTAATTGTCCCCAAAGTTTCAAACCAAACTTTGTCTTCTACCGTTTAATTTTTCCAAAGATGGAAAGGGAGGTTTTCACGATTAATACTTCAAAAGTTGGGTTTTCTTGTCTACCACCTGATGTTTTATAATCTTGCCCGGGGACATCGAAGTTGAAATATGTTTGGGCTTTTTCTCAAAAATTGGTGGTTTTTATTTCCGATTCGTAGAAAGATAACTCATCGTCAAAAATCATGTCAAAAATGATAACACATCATCAAAGTTATGTCAGAATGATAACTCATCGTCAAAATCCTTAAACGGAAAGATAAATCATCGTCAAAATCATGGAAGATAACTCATCGTCAAAATTATGTCCCGAATGATAACTCATCGTCAAAGTCATGTCAGAATGATAACTCATCGTCAAAGTTATTTCAGAATGATAACTTATCGTCAAAAATCATGTCAGAATTATAACTTATCGTCGGGTTTTTGTCAAAAGATCATCGTCAAAAATCATGTCAGAATGATAACTTATCGTCAAAAAAAATTCAAAATGATAACACATCGTCAAAAAAACAATTAGAAAAGGGTTTTTTTGTGTCATGCTATTTTTTGGGATCACCTCATGTGACAACAAACATCCTCATGTGACAGCAAACAGCCTCCTGTGACAACAACCAGCCCCCTTTTTTGACAACAAACAACTTTGTAACAGCAAACAGCCTCATGTAACCAAACAGCCTCATGTAACAGCAAACAGCCTCATGAACAAAACAGTCTCATGTGACAGCAAACAGCCTCATGTGACACAAAAAGGGTTCATGTAACAGCAAACAAACCTCATGTAACAGCAAACAGCCTCATGAAAAGCGGAAAAGGGCCCCGAACAGCAGACAGCCTCATGTAACAGCAAACAGCCTCATGTAACAGCAGACAGCCTCATGAACAGCAGACAGCCTCATGTAACAGCAAACAGCCTCATGTAACCAAAAAAGCCTCATATAACAGCGGACAGCCTCCTGCTCCCCCGGATGGGCCCCATGAAAAGCAGACAGCCTCATGTAAAAAGCCTCATGTGGCAAAACAAAAATATGGTCCATGTCAAGTTAATTGAAAGCTTTATAAAACCCCGATAATCAACACAAGCATATGATGTAAAATTTTTAGAGTGCACCCAAGACTATGCATTTTTTTTTGCGAGGAGATGGTATCCTCCTCTTTTTCTAATTTTCTCGTACCTAATATCTGCTAAACGGGTTTCCCGCGTTTTGAAAGAACGACCCCGAGGGTGTGGGTTAAACATAGTCACTTTCCCGTTGTAAGTTAACAGTCTAACCCCGCATTTTTCCCCGCATTCATTTATGGTTTTACTGGATGATTTAGGGAAAATAGACGATGCACTCCCCCCAACAAAGCAACACACACCACACACACACACACATAAACACACACAGAATACCGAGTTTGACTTTGCTTTCCCGAAAAAAAAAATTGAATTAAAGTTGATGCAGTATGGGATCAAGGGTTTTTAATGGATTCCCCCCTCCAAGCATAACAAGATTGCCCCACTTTGTATCCAGGACAACTCCCCTCACAGCCTGGGGAAAAAAATCTTGTTTTTCTACCTGCACCTTGTGAATTCTTCACTCAACTGTTACCACAATTCATCAGCTACCGGATGACCTTTGAATAAGGATGGGGAGAAAATGTGACCCCCGGGTTTTAGCATGTCAGAATTGAGTTGTAAACTGGGCCCCAAAATATGTACAATTGACTTTTCCTTGCTGAACTTCTTCTTCTTCTTCTTCTTTGCGTTCGTTCTTTTTCGACCAATTTTTAAACACTCTTTGTGATATGCTTTAATCTTTGCCAAAACTGCCTTTTGTTGCCCTTGGTTTTGGGGGGCCCCCAAACACATAGACTTCTACATGTTTAGGACATGTGCATCCCATTTCATCCCCAAAACCCCCTTAGTCGCCTCTTAAAAGACATGCGTGGCAGGTAACAGTGGTTCTATTCTTTACACCCCCAAAATTTTAGTCCCCGGGAACCCTCGGGCGACCCTTTCTGAACAAATGTTAATATTACTAATCTATTTTGAAATAAACAGTATTTTTGGTTGGAAACTTTTTTATAGTCTACATGAATATCGTTTCTTTTTAAAAATTTTTGTTTCTTCTGTATGTACATGACTTTCAATTTACATTGTTCAAAATATGATATGATTTCTACTTCTTCTTAGTCCTTTCACTCCAGTAACTTGTTATATATATATATTAATTGTTAACCTGATGATGCATTTATATACAATATATATTTTAACCTGATGATGCATTTATATAGAAATATATTGTTAGCTTGATGGTGCATTTATTTGAATATATATTTTCTTTATGTGCATTTATATGTATATTTTAACCTGATGATGCATTTTTATAGCAATATATATTTTTTAACTTAGGTGCATTTATATGCAATATATATTGTTGGGTTTATGGTCATTTATTAGCAATATATATTGTTAGCTTGATGGTGCATTTATTAGCAATATATATTTTAGCTTGATGGTGCATTTATAACAATATATATTGTTAGCTTGATGGTCTTTTATATAGCAATATTTTGTTATTTGAGGGTGCATTTATATGCTATATATTGTTAGTCGTATACTTCTTCTTCTTCGCGTTCGTTCATTGAAATTTTAATCATCTTTGGATATTTAATCTTTCCAAAAAGAATTTTTATTGGTTTGGGTAGGCCCTAAACCGGGGGCTTCCCCTTTTAGAACTTTCATCATTTCACAAACCCTTAGTCGCCTCTTGACATGCTGGGGGTAACAGTGGTTCTTTTTTTCCCCCCAAATTTTGGGCCCCCGGTAACCACTCGGGCAGTCGTTAAATTTGATCTTTTAAAAAAAGATATCGCAACAATATATAGATCAAAACTAGACTTATCTTCTTTTTCTTCTTCAGCGATCTCGGTGTCCAATTTACTTGGAACAAACTGGGCAGACGCTTCAGGTCTGTCGGTTTCCCCAAGCTTAGTTTTCTGGTCGACTGGGTTTTACATGTTGCTTCTCAGCTCACACAAGGACAGTCTTGCAGGTTTGCTCTGTTGTCTGTTCTGCCTGCTGACACTGGCAAAAACTTTTGACTTATTCTAGTCTGTATAAGTGTTTGTTGAGTCTGCATTCGGTGCGTATCGAAATATAATGACCTGGTCTGTTCTGCTTAGGTCTTTGAAGTCTTTTCCATAATCATACCCGTGTTTGTCTTCCAGTCTGCAGATTTTCTCTGTATGAGGTTTTGACCTCTTGAAAAGAAAAAGGGTTGGTAAATTTGCTCCTGCCCCCCTTAGCTAAGACATCAGCACTCTCATTGCCTGCAATGCCACAGTGAATGGAATCCCCCAAGGAATTTTCCTTTTCAAAAAGCTGAGCAAGTTCTCTTTGTAGTTTTTGTACGGGCTTCAGTGGATTTGCCCCCAGGGCTTGTATGCTGACAGTGAGTCTGTAAATACTATCTTCCCCCAAGGTGCTTCAGCTTTTCATGTGCTTTGCCATCAGAAGGGCTAAGAGTTCTGCTTTTTTTAAATATTCTTCCAGTAGGACCTAGGACACATGGAGCATCGGGGGCCCTAATTCCTCCTGCTCCACCATTCATGTTGCCCCCATTGCCGACCCATCTGTAAATTCATCCAGCTGTCTTCAAAACATGTAATGGAGATTTTCCCATTGTAATTTTTTTTCACTAGATTGGGCTCGGCATCTTTGTTAATTTTAGGGATGGAGGTTGAAAGTTTAGTGCTACTGAGTCGGGTTTCCCCAGTGATAAAAAAACAATTCTTCAGGTAAAAAATTATGATTTAGTAGTTCCAAGTATGATTTTCCCTATTTCTTTTGTTTGGGGTTTTGACTTGTGCGCTTTAGTCGTTCTTTGTTCTGCCGCCATTTTTTTTGAGTGGATGGTGGGGCATTTTTTTGATCCTTTCGTCTGTAGAACCCTTTTTCTCCTTCTTCTGTCTTCCAAGGGCTGGATGTTGGCTCCCTTTTTTCCATTTCTAAATTGGTGTAGTTTCTTTCCCCAAATAGTACCAGACACCTGTTTTGTGTTTTCCAGTATCGATTTGTTTGAATGGGCTGCTGATATCCATATCGATATGCATTTCCCGGGGTCGGTCAAACTCCCCAATGTACACCTGCCGGGTTCGAATATCACTCCCCAGAGTTCCAGCCAGTTTCCCGCATCACACTTTGTTTCCTCTGCCTTTCTGTTTTTTCCATTATGGATGTTTCCTTTCAGACGACTGTCAGCTTAACCCCCAAAAAAGGTTGGAGTATAAGGGGGAACGATATCATCTTTAAAATTTCAGTCTAAATGTTTTTCCCCTTTTTGACAATGAAAAGCGTTGCTATTTTTTGTCGGTTTATTTCTAAAATTTCCCCCACTTTTGACGCTGTTCAGGCGGGCCCGGGGAGTTTAAAGATGGCAGGCCCCAGAAACTCGGGGTGCCAATAGATCATCAGCATGGAGGAGTGTGATACATGTCTGGGCAGAGTTTGTGGCAGTCATTTTATCCAGGAAAAAAGGGGGACAGTACGCTCCCCTTGGGACCCCTTTTAATTTAATCTGGGACTGTGCACTCCATCCAATTTTACAGATGCTTGTCTATGGGTAAGAAAGTTTTTTTACCCAATATACATTCCCCCCTATTCCACTGCGTAAGAGCTTGAGTAGAAAACCATTTTTCCCGACTTTGTCGAAGGCCTTAGACATGTCAAAAAGAACACTGTGAGGGTTTTCTTTTTTTCTTGGAAGATTTTTCTTGCCCTGTGGGGTATCCATTGGTCATCAGTGCTTCTATGCTGCCTGTAGCCTGTCTGGGGGGATCCAGTTTTTGGGTTTGGGTTCTAAAAACCACTGGGGTCTAGTGGTTATCCTCTCTCCCAACAGTTTTGCATAAAGCAAAATTATAGGGCTGTAGCTCTGCGGATCCTTTTTCTTTTTCCCCTTTTGAAAATTGGGTGGATTTGGCATTTTTCCAGATGTCTGGGGCTCTCCCCCTTTTCCCTATTTTAAAAAACTGGGTAAAGACTCTGTGCTATTGGGCCTATTTGTTTGAGCATGTCGTTTGATACTCCCTCTGGTGGGCCCAGTTGAGCTTTTTTGTGCTCTCTGCAGCTCAGTCAGTGTGATGTCTACCTCCATACAGGGTTTTGTTCTTTTTTGATTGTTATCCACTTCTGACTTCTTTCCCCCTTCCCGACTTATTGAGCATGGCTTTCTTGCTTTAACCTGGGCCCTCAGGGTGGCTGCTCGCTTTCCTTAAAATTGTTCTCCTTGCTGGGGCTTTTTCCCTCTAGATGGGTTGTCATCGTTCAGGGGTTTGTAAGTCTCCCAACGATATCTTTCCATGTTCAAAGGCTGTCTTTTTTTTCCCGGATTTTCTACCTGTGGTTTCTTTCTCTAACGGGCCCCGCTTATTTTTTGCATTACATTTTGGTCCGTTGGGTGGTTCCATCGTATTTCTGGCACCAAAGCGAGCTTGGAGAACTTCCATCTCTGGTGCCAATATGGCTTTAGTTTTTTCCCCCCCTCTGGGGATAGCCTTTTTCAGCATTTAAAAAGGCTTTTTGAATGAAATCATCTCTGTCACTTTTCCTGATTATTAATTTCTTTAAATACTTGTCTGCTAGTTCTTGGTCTTTCAGTCTGCCTTTTTTAATTCCCAAATAGGGCAAATTTGTAAGTTCCTCCTTGTTAATTTTTTTGAGGGGTTTCCTGGTCTTTGGGCACTACCTCCCAAACTGGTCCAGACTTGCCTTTTTTTCCTTTAATGTCGTCTGTAGCAAAAACCAGATCTGGGGTGGTTTAAAGGGGGGACTGTTGGTGTCGCCTTCTTCAAGGCTTTCACCTCGAGGATCTAGCGTGTCATAACCCCCGCTTGGTGAGTGGCTGTTGAAATCTCCCATAAACATGTTGTCATCTTGAACTTTATAGCTTCAGCTCAGTTTGAATGGAGGGTGGTGAGTATATATTGTATAGTGTCATCTTATGTTGTTGATAAAAAGTTGAACCGAAATTTTGTCTTTATCTGATTGGACCTGTGAAGTTCAACTGCCGGGATGGTTCAACTAGTGTTACCTCCCCCTTATGTCTATTTTTTCTATCCCGACGGAAAGGTTTCTCCCCTAATGCTGAATCTTTTCCCCGGGTTAGGTGCGTCTCTTGGATACAGCAGATGTCAATCTTTTCTGCTCGCAGACGTTCCTCTAGCTCTCGTTTTTGTTGGTTACATCTTCTGCATTGCTTTTTGGGGGTGGTTTTTTCCTTGCTGCCAGTGAATACCCCGTCCCCTGGCTTTGCAAAAATCAAAAAGGCCCCAGTAGCTAAGGGTGGACCCCCTTTAGGAGGGGGGCGGGCCCCCCACCACCCGGCTGTTTCCCCCCTGGTGGGGGCCCACAGTTATATAAATATTTGGGATGGGCCATTTGAGTTGTTCGTATTTTCATTCTCCCCCCCAAAAAACGAAAATTCCGTTTCTGAGGACATCTTTTTTTTAGGTTGTTCTCTGAACAGTTTGATCCCCTGCGCGAGATCTGTCTTGGGTTTGTCGGGTCGTCCTCTCAGATGACTTCAGCCTTCTGTTTGGGGTCACCAACCCCGGCTTTTTGGGGTGTGCTCCTGGACACTGTAGTTTAATCCCTTATGCTTAAGGGGAAAATGTTAAGTAGAAGACAAGACAAAAAAAGGGGTTTCCCCCTCAAGAGAGAGGGACAATGCTATTTTTCCCAAACTGGGGATGGGTTGGTTGCCCGGAATTTCCACTCCCGGGGGGTTTTCCTGTCACCTTATGGGCCCCCTCCTGCTCCCCCCTTTTGGTCTGGCCTTTCCCCTTTAGTCTGTTCGGGTTGGTTAGACCTGCCAGGGTTAGACTCCCCCCACATGCCTGAAGGATCCCAAAGGCCCCAAACCCTCCAAACGATAAGGGAGGCTAATATGGAGGACTCGAGCAAACAAGGATATCAAAAGGAGTGCCGTTCAAAGGGTGCGTGTTCTGTGGGGAACGGAAAGGGATATGCGTAGCCCGGGGAAAGTTTCCCGGTACTACTAACCACGCTGCTGTACGCCGCGAGACATGGACAGTGTAAGCAGATTCCAAAAAAATAACCCTTCCCAAAAGTTGTCTCCGGATTCTCGTAAAAAGCAAAACTTTTTTCTAAACCGTTGGTCTCTAATCAAGATTAAACATCCTCTTTGTTGCAGAAGATTTAAATGAATAGGCAGACACATTGCCCCATATCGATGAACTCATAAAAATGTTAGATGCCGAGCTAGATGGGGACAAACTGTTGGATGCCGAGCTGAGGGGACAAACTGTTGATGTATGCCGGCTAGATGGGGACAAACTGTTGATGTATGCCAGCTAGTGTGGCAAAACTGGGGGAAGCCGGGATGGACAAACTTTGATGTATCCGGGCTAGATAGGGACAATCGGGATGTATGCCGAGCTGAGGGGGACAAACTGTTGATTGCCGAGCTGATGGGGAAAAAGTTGATGTATGCCAGCGTGGGGAAAAACTTTGATTTCCACTAGATGGGGACAAACTGTTGATGTATGCCGGCTAGATGGGGACAAACTGTTGATGTATGCCGGCTAGATGGGGACAAACTGTTGATTTTGGCTAGATGGGGACAAACTGTTGTGATCCGAGCTAGATGAGGACAAACTGTTGATGTATCCCGAGCTAGATGGGGACAAACTGTTGATGTATGCCGAGCTGTGGGGACAAACTGTTGATGTATGCCGAGCTAGATGGGGACAAACTGTTGATGTATGCCAGGCTAGATGGGGAAAAACTGTTTGTATGTCGAGTTAGATGGGGACAAACTGTTAATGTATGTCGAGCTAGATGGGGACAAACTGTTGATTTTGCCGGCTGATGGGGACAAACTGTTGATGTATGCCGGCTAGATGGGGAAAATGTTGATGTATACCGAGCTGATGGGGACAAACTGTTGATATGCCGAGCTAGATGGGGACAACTGTTGTTTACCGGCTAGATGGGGACAAACTGTTGATGTATGCCGAGCTAGATAGGGACAATCTGTTGATGTATGCCGAGCTGAGGGGGATAAACTGTTGTTTATGCCGGGCAGATGGGGACAAACTGTTGATGTATGCCGAGCTAGATGGGGACAAACTGTTGATGTATGCCGAGCTGATGGGGACAAACTGTTTTATGTCGGTTAGAGGGGGACAAACTTTTTTATGTCGGGGCTGGGGGAAAAACTGTTGATTTTGCCGACTAGAGGGGGAAAAAAACGGGATTATGCCGGGGCTAGATCGGGAAAAACTGTTGTTTATGCCGAGCTAGATGGGGACAAACTGTTTGTATGCCGAGCTGATGGGGACAAACTGTTGTTTATGCCGAGCTAGATCGGGAAAACTGTTGATTTTGCCGAGCTAGTCGGGACAAACTGTTGAGGGCCGATAGATGGGGACAAACTGTTGATGTTCCCGATAATCGGGACAAACTGTTGATGTATGCCGAGCTAGATCGGACAAACTTTGATGTTTTGAGCTAGATGGGACAAACTGTTGATGTATGCCGAGTAGATCGGACAAACTGTTGATGTATGCCAGGCTAGATGGGGAAAAGAGCTGTTGATGTATGCCAGCTGATCGGGACAAACTGTTGTTTTATGCCAGGCTAGTCGGGACAAACTGTTGATGTATGCCGAGGTAGATGGGGACAAACTGTTGATGTATGGGCTAGATGGGGACAACTGTTGATGTACCGGCTAATCGGGAAAAAATGTGATTATGCCGAGCTAACCCGGACAAACTGTTAATGTATGCCGAGCTGGGGGACAAACTGTTGATGTATGCCGAGCGGATCGGGACAAACTGTTGAATGCCGGCTAGATCGGGACAAACTTTAATGTTTCGAGTTAGATGGGGACAAACTGTTGAGTATGCCGAGCTAGATGGGAAAACTGTTGATGTACCAGCTGATAGGGGACAAACTGTTGATGGCCGAGCTAGATCAGGAAAACTTTAATGTATGTCGAGTTAGATGGGACAAACTGTTAATGTATGCCGAGCTAGATGGGGACAACGGATGTATGCCAGCTAGTCGGGAAAAACTTTTGATGTATGCCGGCTAGACCCGGACAAACTGTTGATCTATCCGACTGATGGGGACAAACTGTTTGATGGAGCTAGATGGGGACAAACTGTTGATTTTGCCGAGCTAGATGGGGACAAACTGTTGATGTATCCCAAAAGCTAGATAGGAACAAACTGTTGATGTATGGGCTGATCGGAAAAACTGTTGATGTACCCGGATATAGGAACAAACTGTTGATTATGCCACGGGGAAAATTTTTGATTATGCCAGTGTAAAAAACGTGTTTATGCCGGCGATGGGAAAACTTTATTTGCCAATGTCGGGGAAACGTTGTTTATGCCACAGTGGAAAACTTTTTATGTCGGTTGGGGGGGGACAAACTTTTGTATGCCGGCTGGATCGGAAAAACTGTTGATGTATGTCGAGCTAGAAAAAGGACAAACTGTTGAGGTATGCCGAGCTAGATGGGAAAACTGTTGATTTTGGCGAGTAATAGGGACCTGTTCCTTGTAACAGAAAAAACGATTAAAAGACACTTGAAACAATTGATAAAAGATGAGAAACGGATGTGGATATGAGAGCGAATATAGATGTTTGTGGACTTGTGATGCTCAGTCAGAATGTGAAGTTTGTGGACATTGTGATGCTACCCAGAATTGAATTTGGGGACATTGTGATGCTGAGCCCAAAATTGAAGACCATTGATAAAGATTGTTATGCATCTTCTTCTTCTTTGCGTTCGTTCTTTCCAAATTTAATGTCTCTTTGGATATATTTGATTTTGCCAAGAATTGTATACGTTAAAATTGGTTTATAATGATGTCAAATTGTTCCATGTTCTTAATCATGTTTACACAGTTGAATTCTCTAACCGTTTTAATATTTGTGTGTTTGTTTGTGTGTTTGCAGAGTAATCGTGTGACATTGAAAATGGATGTCTCGCACACTGAACATTCTCACGTGATCAGCAAGGAGGTAATAACATTAAACGTGTCATGACAGATACAGGATGTCACATTCACTTCCCAGATTCGAATCGTGGTAACAATACTCAGGATAAAAGTAATCAGGTAATATCCTGCACTTCCCTCTATCTATCTCTCTATCTCCTATCTCTGTCTCTTCTCTCCTATCTCGCTCTCCTCTCTATCTCTCTATCTCGCTCTCTCCCTTGCTCTTTTCTCTCCTATCTCGCTCTCCCTCTCTTCTCTCCTTTCTCGCTCTCCCTCTCTATCTCTCTCTCCTCTCTATCTCTCTCTCCTCTCTATCTCTCTCCTTTCTCTCTCTCTCTCGCTCTCCTATCTCGCTCTCCTATCTCGCTCTCCTATCTCGCTCTCATGTGTTCCTTGTTCTTTCCAATGCTACACACTCATGGCTTTCTTTGTTGGAAACATTGTCATAAGAAACTTCAACCAATTCAGGACCAGTACGAGTGGCTTCCTAGGACTCTACCTCAGTCATCTCTTACAACATTCTCTTGTGGTCGCAGTGCTACTATTCTTTGCTCCCCTTTGCGAGCCTCAGCAACACACAGAGTTTGATATTTAAGAGCATAAAATCAAGGAGAATTAAATATTTCGGACACATCAAACGACATGAGTGCCTAGAAGATAATTTTGGAGAATGTGCCTGGAAGAAGAATGAGAGAGAAGACCTAGAAGACGCTGGGTGCAGATGTCATTGACGATCTGAGAATGACTGCTGCTGACGCCGTCAACTTGCACAGACGAGGTTTTCAGGACTGCTGCCATAGGGCCAAGTTCCAGAGACGACAAGCTACTTGATGATGATACTGACCAGTGTCTGACATTGATGATACCCTACCCCATCTCCTGGTTGTTGTCATGGTAATAAAGTATCGATATAAGGGAAGACTGTAGTAAACTAAATAATATGGAAATAGACTACATAACTTAGATTTGGCAAAGTGAGTAGGGATCGAGGGGAAAGTTACCCGCGAGTCCCTCCTCCTTCATTCTCTCTCCTCCCAGCACTCTCCATCTCTTGTGTTATCACTGTTGTCTCTCCATTCTCTCTCATTTAATACAAAACATGGCACACACGAGAAATACTAACGAGATTAGAGAGGACTAGAGATGACGATAAGAAATGGACAACAACAACGACGGTGTAGTTATAATATTTCTAATATAGTTGAGATGTTAGTTTTATTTTGAAAACAAGAAATGTTTACATGTCATGTACGTTTATATTTGTTGACATTCAATAATTTCATGATGTCACATGATTATTTGACCATGACATTGACTTTCAGGTTTCTATAGCTGGTCAACCGGATGGAGTGGAAACGGCCAGGTCTCAGATTCGGGTAAGTGTCTCAGATTCGAGTAAGTGTCTCAGATTCAGGTAAGTGTCTCAGATTCGGGTGTCTCAGATTCGGGTTTCTCAGATTCGGGTAAGTGTCTCAGATTCGAGTGTCTCAGATTTGGGTGTCTGCAGGCTGAAACAGAAGTAGGTTGGCTTTCAATCATTGATTCATCATCAAGGGCATATCCTTTATGGACGTTGCTCTCTTTCCTCTGAAATTCACTCTGTCTCTTGCCAGTTCCCCACTTCGTCGATGGTCATGTTCATGGTTTTTTTAATATCTTACCCATCTTCTTCTTGGTCTCCTCTGCGTCCGGGGCCCTGCCCTCTAATATTGTTCTCCCCAGGCCTTGTGATGTTGATGGCCAAAGTATGAAATTTTTTCTGTATAGTATGTTGTTTATCAGAATTCTCAACATTTAGTTTTTTCAGGACATCATTTCTTTCTTTTTCTATCCGGTTTTTTATAATTTTCTTGTACATTTAGTTTCGAAGGACAAATTTTCTTTTTGTTTTTAAATAGTCCATGTTTCCCAAAACCATAAGTACCAGGGAAAATCATGCTCTCAATATTTTTAATTTTTAATATTTTTTTTTTGTTTTCCCCTTTTTCATTGTGTTTAACTTCTTGATTGCTATTTTTTCCCCACATGTTCTTCTTTGTTTAACTTCTTGATTTAGCTTTGCCACATGTTCTTCATTTGTTTAACTTCTTGATTCTTTGCCCACATGTTCTTCATTGTTTTAATTTTGATTGTTTGCCAATCTTCTTGAAATCATTGATTACCTGTGTGCTGTATAGATATTTTAGGGCTTTCATTTTTACAGACGGTCAATTAGCAAATTTTTATTGCCAATTTTAATTTTGTATGTTCCTCTTGTTGGATGAAATCGGATGCACTGTCCAAACGTGTAAGTCTTCGTTTGGGGCCTCAAACCAATGTGCAACGTATACACGTTTTTGGGCCCAAGATCAAACATTAAAAAAGTGATTAAAATTGATCAAAAAGAACAACAAAAAGAAGAAAAGTCACTCTTGTATTTACAGTCAATTGAAGTGTTTTACTGTGAAAATTTCAGTTTTGCTTGTCTCTCTTGTCTTTCAGCTCATACATAAGTCTCTTTTAAAAATATTCCCAATGTATTTCCACACCCTGTCATCAGCTATTTTTTTCCCATTTGCTGGGACCGATAGTAAAAATCTTCATTGAGGCCTTGCACACATCCTTATATCTGGTATGAACTGCCTTGGTGCCTCTTTCCCTCGGGTTTTACAGAACAACACTAATTGTGATGGCGGCTTGTCATTCTTCCTTTTCCTAGCTATCTTGTCTTTTTTGCTAAACATGTCCATGATGGAAGGTAAATTTTCAAGTTCCAGTATTTCATAGTTGGTTATTATATCTCCACCTGATGTTCATAATTTAGGATGCGGGGAAAAATATCTATATATGCCCCCAACACACTCCCCCTCATCTTCTCTCTCTCTCTTTTCCCATGTGTAGGCTCTGTCTTGTGACCCCACTTGTCTCTATAATCACATGTCAGGGTTTTTACCTTGCACTCCATCTCAGAATTCAGCACATCTAAATTCCTCTGTCTCTTAAGTTCCCCACTTCTCGATGGTCATTTCATGGTTTCTTTAATATCTTGACATCTTCTTCTTGGTCTGCCTCCGCCCTGGGACCCCCCTCAAATTTTTTCTGCGGTAGCAAATAATGGCGGCAACGGCAGCAGAAGTAGTAAGGGGGGTGGGTAGTAAAAAAGGAAAGTCTGTATTTTGTGTGTTGTCTTATCTTCATTCATAAAGTTGCATTTATATTTTGACATTCTTAAACAAACATAGAAGACAAAAAAGAAGAAAAGAAGAAGGGAAAGAAAATAATCATGACACGTACCCTGTTTCCTTAATGATCCTTGTTGTTTTTTGACCAATTTTAAAAACCCCCACAACTCCCACCCCGGTTCCTGTTTTTTTTTGTAAACCTCGACAATAATAACCAATTTTTATGGGGGGTGTTCTGATATTTTTGGTAAAGAAAGCATTTTTTTCCTGGAAGCCTAATTATCCTTCGGATATATCATCCTTCGGATAGTATCTCCGGATGATCAGTGGTTTGATTCCTCTTGATTTTTTCTAAATGTATATTTTCTGCTGTGTTGTTTAGTGTACATTTTTCCCCTGTTTCTTCTTTATCTCGAAACAAAACACCCTCCAAACTACTTCAAACATAGCCAGACATGTAAACTGCAGCCAACAGAGATGCAAGAAAGGGGTGGCTAAAAATTGTCTGTCAGGAAAATTGGAAAAGAAAATCAGTGTCGGGCAGAGCTGAAGACGGTCCCCCCTAGTTTTGTGAGCGACGTTTGGCCCCTATCTATGTCAAGCGGAACAGCGGTGCAGCAGAGTTGTTGTGGTAATGGTGCGATCTGGGTTTTAGTAGTGGTGTGGCGGGGGGGTAGTTATGTATTGGGGGTGATGGTGGAGACGGGGGTAACTATAGTATTAACGAGTGGTAGTAATAGTACCAGTGCAATGGTGCGTAGTGGGGGTGGGCGGGGCGATGGTAGGGGGGTGACGGCGGCGTCGTGGTGGTCGTGACAAGCGGTAGCAGTAATGTGGCGGCACGGCGCAAGTATGTGTGGGGTGGTAGTATAATAATAGGAAGCGGTAGCAGGGGAGTCGTGGTGGTGGCAGCGCTCTAAGGCAATAGTCGTGCTGGTGGTGGTGGAGGCAACAGTAGTATTAGTGATAATAAAAATAAAAACATGAGGAAAAATGGGAAAAGAAATATTGAATTTGGGGTATCTTATTATCTTATCTTAATCACATTTCGTGGCGGCGTAGGGAGAGCTAGTTTTATCTTCTGAACGTTGTCAGTCCATGCTTTCGGGGTCTGAGATGTTATCATCCCTCGTGTTCTTGACCTGCCTCGTGCTCTGCGCCATTCTTTTTATGACGTGATGGTGTAAATGTGGTTATTCTCATTAGATGGGGAAACCCTGATCCCTTGTCAAAAAGGTGAGCTATATCCCATATGAATTTCTATCTGAATTGGGGCAAGTTTCAGTGCTAAATTGAATGGGTCACTGGCACATCATTACCCTTGCCACTGAATAATTTTATTCTTATCTAAACCCCAAACATTTTTTTCCTACAATTCTTTATCTTCTCACACAAACAGGTGTACATACATCAAAATAAACTTTAAAAATTTTTTCATGTGTTTCTCTTCCCCCTCTCTCTCTCTCTCTCTCTCTCTCTCTCTCTCTCGCTCTCTCTCTCTCTCTCCCCCTCTCTCTCTCTCTCGCTCTCCCAACAACATCTTTACTAGATTTCGTCTTCTGATATTATAAAAATATTTAATTATTCTCTGATTTGATATTCTATTTTTTTGATGTTCAACATTTCCTATTTAGAATAATTTATACTTATCTGTTCACTTCTTTCATCTCTTCCTTTACCTTATACTTACCTTTTTTTTTCTTTCTCTCTCTCTCTTCTGTTTCCCTTTCTTACCTTTAAATTATTTCTTTTCTCTCTCTCTTCTGTTTACCTTATCTTACCTTTAGAATTTCTCTCTCTCTCTCTCTTTCTCTCTCTTCTGTTTACCTTACATTACCAAATTATTTTCTCTCTCTCTCTTTCTCTCTCTTCTATTTTCCACACTTACCTTTAGAATTATTTTCTCTCTCTTCTGTTTGCTGTAAAATTTATTTTGGTATCATTTTTTAGAATATTTCATCTCTCTTTATTTTATTTCGATATTCCCCCTCAACCGTTATATGTTACATGGGGGCCTACCTCATACCACCGTTATATTTACAAGGACCTACCTCATACCACCGTTTTATGTTCATAGGACCTACAAGTCATTTTTGTATACCACTCTTGTCCCGTTAGCTCTCTCAATCTCTTCTATGGGAATTTATCCAATATCTCTTTCTCTCTCTCTCTCTCTCCTCTCTCTCTCTCTCTCTCTCCCAAAGTTTGTTTCAGATTTTTTATTTCTTTCTTGAACCTTTTGTTTCTCATTTTAAACCTGCTTTGTTATTCTTTCATCATTTTTCTCCACTGTCAACTATCTCCATATTCTCTTTCTTAACAAAGTTTCGTGGGTTTACCCGACATTTCTTCTCCGCATGTCCCAAAATATCTCCATATTCTCTTTCTTATAATGTTGTTACTAGTGGTTGACCAGACATTTCTCTGATTTTTTTACTTCTCCCGAATTTGTCCCCTTTTTTTTGTTTCTGCCCAATTTTTAAAATTTCTCATATCTCTATCCTGACAAATCATCATCCCCCTTTCCTGAGGCGGGGGGGTTTTAAAAACATCATCTCTCCTGAGGCGGGTAGGTTTTACAAATCATCATCTCTCCCAGGGGGGGGTTTTACAAATCATCATCTGCTACCGACCCCGGAGGTTTGACAAAACATCATCCTCTGACTGAGGCAGTAAGGGCCCCCTAAAAGATGTTTTATTAAGAAATAATTCTCTTTCAAATTTCCCGACCCTTGCCCCACATTTAGGAGGCAAATGGGCTAACTGATGTACTATTGCAGCATGCATTTAACTGGCATGTCTCAAGCATCAATCACATTTTGTTTAGAAATTATGGTATGGAGGGTGGCGCAGCTGTTAAAGCAGTTCTGTTGTATATGTCAGTACTGTCATAATCAAGTAATTAGATCACTGTCTTCGCTTCATCAACAGATAGAAATTTGGGAATACATTCTAACTTTTATATGATCACAGATGTAAAGTGTTTTCTCTCTATAGCTTATGTTTGAATGTTTTCTTTGATTTCTTCAGGAACTGCTTCCACTTGTATTTATATTTGAGCTGCCCGTCACTACACCTTTAGTACCAGTCCCAGATGTAACATCTCCCTTCATCCAACAACTACAGCAGACACACAATGTTGCCATCAATTTCAAGCAGCGACCTCGTACCTATGCCACTACAGCTATTGTCAGGGGATCTGTCCACTGCGCCAAGGGTGTCAAGCAGGCAACAGCACACTTAATGGAACAGCTGACAGGAAATGTAGGACTTTCAACCTTTTAAAAAAAAAAAATTAAAATTTGTTTGTCAGTGTAAAAAATGTTATAGTTTTCTTCTAGTTCTGTCTAAACATATTATCATGTTCTGTTATAGCCATCTCTCAACTTTCATCATGTTCTGTCATAGCCATCTGTCAACTTTCATTATTATCATGTTATAGTCATCTCACAACTTTCATCATTATCATGTTATAGCCATCTCTCAACTTTCATCATGTTCTGTCATAGCCATCTGTCAACTTTCATTATTATCATGTTATAGTCATCTCACAACTTTCATTATTATCATGTTCTGTTATAACCATCTCTCAACTTTCATTATTATCATGTTATAGTCATCTCACAACTTTCATCATTATCATGTTATAGTCATCTCACAACTTTCATTATTATCATATTCTGTATAACCATCTCTCAACTTTCATTATTATCATGTTATAGTCATCTCACAACTTTCATTATTATCATGTTATAGCCATCTCTCAACTTTCATTATTATCATGTTATAGCCATCTCTCAACTTTCATTATTATCATGTTCTGTTATAACCATCTCTCAACTTTCATCATTATCATGTTATAGTCATCTCACAACTTTCCATTATTGATTTAGTTATAACCATCTCTCAACTTTCATTATTATCATGTTATAGTCATCTGCACACTTTCATTATTATCATTTATAGTCATCTCTCAACTTTCATTATTATCATGTTCTGTTATAGTCATCTCACAACTTTCATTATTATCATGTTATAGCCATCTCTCAACTTTCATTATTATCATGTTATAGTCATCTCTCAACTTTCATTATTATCATGTTACATCTCTCAACTTTCATTATTATCATGTTATAGCCATCTCTCAACTTTCATTATTATCATGTTATGTTATAACCATCTCTCAACTTTCATTATTATCATGTTATAGTCATCTCACAACTTTCATTATTATCATGTTATAGCCATCTCTCAACTTTCATTATTATCATGTTATGTTATAACCATCTCTCAACTTTCATTATTATCATGTTATAGTCATATATAATTGATCAGACTTCTACATACCTTACAAACAATGGAGTGGCAGTCTCCACTCTACATGTGTTTTGTTGATTTCAGAAGAATTTCACACCATAGATAGGAAATCAATGTGGAATATATCCTATATATGTTGATTTCTTAACGTGTTCACATTTCTTCTGTTGTTCTCACATATATATATGATATGTTTTAACAGTAAACCTGCTGTGTCCATGCAACTGGAATTGCCCCTCAACATCATATGTTCATTATCGGACGGGTGGTTTCAACATCAAACATATTATGCAACAGACCGGAGCAAATATTTTGTTCCCTACTCAAACATGGCATCACCACAAGAAAAGGAACCATCTTTATTCATGAAATATTGAAAGTGCTTTTCTGGCAAGACAACATTTGATAGTAAGTTATTCTTTGTGCCAGGATTTTTGTCCATTTTAATGTTTAATTTCTAAATGTCATCTCACTGACTCCATTTTAGCACATCAATTTTTTGGTCTAGAATTTCTATTGAATAAATAAACAGTTGAATATAAAGATAATTCTGTTTCAATTTCTGTTTTTTGGTTAAAATTTTGCAGGGTTGTCTGCCGCTTGTCTTGATGTTTGATGTAGAAACAGTCAGACGTCAGTAAGAATACAATTTGTTGTTTCTTTGATGAGACTTCTTTTCTTTCATTCAATAATATCATCTCTCTCTCATTCTTCTTTCATTCAATAATATCATCTCTCTCTCATTCTTCTTTCATTCAATAATATCATCTCTCTCATTCTTCTTCTTTAATAATATCATCTCTCTCTCATTCTTCATTCAATAATATCATCTCTCATTCTTCTTTCTTTCAATAATATCATCTCTCATTCTTCTTTCTTTCAATAATATCATCTCTCTCTCATTCTTCTTTCTTTCAATAATATCATCTCTCTCTCATTCTTCTTTAGTTTACCAAATTCATTTTTGTAGTAGGATCATGTTTGTAGTAGGATCATGTTTGTAGTAGGATCATGTTTGTAGTAGGATCATGTTTGTAGTAGGATCATGTTTGTAGTAGGATCATGTTTGTAGTAGGATCATGTCTAGTAGGATCATTTTTAGTAGGATCATCTGTAGTAGGATCATGTTTGTGTAGGATCATGTTGTAGTAGGATCATGTCTGTAGTAGGATCATGTTTGTAGTAGGATCATGTCTGTAGTAGGATCATGTTTGTAGTAGGATCATGTCTGTAGTAGGATCATGTTTGTAGTAGGATCATCTGTAGTAGGATCATGTTTGTAGTAGGATCATGTTTGTAGTAGGATCATGTTGGTAGTAGGATCATGTCTGTAGTAGGAAATGTTTGTAGTAGGATCATTCTGTAGTAGGATCATGTTTGTAGTAGGATCATGTCTGTAGTAGGATCATGTCTGTAGTAGGAAAATGTTTGTAGTAGGATCATGTCTGTAGTAGGATCATGTCTGTAGTAGGATCATGTCTGTAGTAGGATCATGTCTGTAGTAGGATCATGTCTGTAGTAGGATCATGTTTTTAGTAGGATCATGTCTGTAGTGGATCATGTCTGTAGTAGGATCATGTCTGTAGTAGGATCATGTCTGTAGTAGGAAAATGTTTGTAGTAGGATCATGTCTGTAGTAGGATCATGTCTGTAGTAGGATCATGTCTGTAGTAGGATCATGTCTGTAGTAGGATCATGTTTTTAGTAGGATCATGTTTGTAGTAGGATCATGTCTGTAGTAGGATCATGTCTGTAGTAGGAAAATGTTTGTAGTAGGATCATGTCTGTAGTAGGATCATGTCTGTAGTAGGATCATGTCTGTAGTAGGATCATGTCTGTAGTAGGATCATGTTTGTAGTAGGATCATGTCTGTAGTAGGATCATGTCTGTAGTAGGATCATGTCTGTAGTAGGATCATGTCTGTAGTAGGAAAATGTTTGTAGTAGGATCATGTCTGTAGTAGGATCATGTCTGTAGTAGGATCATGTCTGTAGTAGGAAAATGTTTATAGTAGGATCATGTCTGTAGTAGGATCATGTCTGTAGTAGGAAAATGTTTGTAGTAGGATCATGTCTGTAGTAGGATCATGTCTGTAGTAGGATCATGTTTGTAGTAGGATCATGTCTGTAGTAGATCATGTTGTAGATGGATCATGTTGTAGTAGGATCATGTCTGTAGTAGGAAAATGTCTGTAGTAGAGATCTATGTCTGTAGTAGGATCATGTCTGTAGTAGGATCATGTTTGTAATAGATCATGTTTGTAGTAGGATCATGTCTGTAGTAGGATCATGTATGTAGTAGGATCATGTCTGTAGTAGGATCATGTTTGTAGTAGGATCATGTCTGTAGTAGGAAAATGTTTGTAGTAGGATCATGTTTGTATGGATCATGTCTGTAGTAGGAAAATGTTTGTAGTAGGATCATGTTTGTAGTAGGATCATGTCTGTAGTAGGATCATGTTTGTAGTAGGATCATGTTTGTAGTAGGATCATGTTTGTAGTAGGATCATGTTTGTAGTAGGATCATGTCTGTAGTAGGATCATGTATGTAGTAGGATCATGTTTGTAGTAGGATCATGTTTGTAGTAGGATCATGTCTGTAGTAGGATCATGTCTGCAGTAGGATCATGTCTGCAGTAGGATCATGTTTGTAGTAGGATCATGTTTGTAGTAGGATCATGTTTGTAGTAGGATCATGTCTGTAGTAGGATCATGTCTGTAGTAGGATCATGTCTTGTAGGATCATGTTTGTAGTAGGATCATGTTTGTATAGGATCATGTTTGTAGTAGGATCATGTTTGTAGTAGGATCATGTTTGTAGTAGGATCATGTTTGTAGTAGGATCATGTTTGTAGTAGGATCATGTTTGTAGTAGGATCATGTTTGTAGTAGGATCATGTTTGTAGTAGGATCATGTTTGTAGTAGGATCATGTTTGTAGTAGGATCATGTCTGTAGTAGGATCATGTCTGTAGTAGGATCATGTTTGTAGTAGGATCATGTCTGTAGTAGGTCATATCTTGTAGTAGGATCATGTCTGTAAGTGAGATCATATTTGTAGTAGGATCATGTTTGTAGTAGGATCATGTTGTAGT
Organism: Arion vulgaris; assembly: GCA_020796225.1. Classification (NCBI taxonomy): domain Eukaryota; kingdom Metazoa; phylum Mollusca; class Gastropoda; order Stylommatophora; family Arionidae; genus Arion; species Arion vulgaris. Next base: position 31,093 of record JADZMA010000433.1, read on the forward strand.
AGGATCATGTTTGTAGTAGGATCATGTCTGTAGTAGGGTCATGTCTGTAGTAGGATCATGTCTGTAGTAGGATCATGTCTGTAGTAGGATCATGTTAGTGGATCATGTTTGTAGTAGGATCATGTTGGTAGTAGGATCATGTTTGTAGTAGGATCATGTCTGTAGTAGGGTCATGTCTGTAGTAGGATCATGTCTGTAGTAGGATCATGTTTGTAGTAGGATCATGTTTGTAGTAGGATCATGTTGGTAGTAGGATCATGTTTGTAGTTCCTCATTTCTAGGCTGTCTTCTTCACCCACTCTCAGAAATGATGATGCCTGTCACTTAGTGTTGCAGTTTATAACTAGGCTGGGATATTGTCCACCTTTTGACATGATACATTAGCTTTCAGCATTTTGGAGATGGGTTTGCTTTCTCTCTTTTATCCCTTTTTATTAGTGGTTGCAGTGATGCAGTCTGTTATCATGTCATACTTGCAGGTGAGTTGGACCTTGGTCAGGCCCTGTTTTTTGACTTGCCGCCTCGTTCCCCTTACTTCTTTGATCCCATTTTGACTAGCATCTTGAATATTGTTATCTTTTGTTGAGCTATATCAGACATTCATCAATCAGATGTGACCACAAGTGACCAGATGTAACCACAAGTGATCAGATGTAACCACAAGTGACCAGATGTGACCACGGGCCAGATTGGGCCACAGTGACCAGATGTGACCACAAGTGACCAGATGTGACCACAAGTGACCAGATGTGACCACAAGTGACCAGAAGTGACCAGAAAGGGGTAATAAGTACAGACTTATGAAAAAACCAGATAGAAATCGATACAATAGCAGGAGGAAGTTCAGAATGTGATGGATTGGCACCTCAGGGAAAAAACAACAAGAACATAGTCAGGGGACCTTCTATCCTTGGCTCAGAGCCAAACCCGATCCTTTTACTCTTGGTTCAGAATCAGAGAAATGTCTGTAACCACTAGTAACAACTGTTATAAGAAAGAGAATATGGAGATATTTGGACATGCTGTAGAAGAAATGTCTGGTCAACCACTAGTAACACTGTTATAAGAAAGAGAAGATGGAGATATGTTGGGCACACTCTGAGAAGAAATGTCTGGTCAACCACTAGTAACAACTGTTATAAGAGAAGATGGAGATATGTTGGGCATACTCTGAGAAGAAATGTCTGGATCAACCACTAGTAAAACTATTATAAGAAGGAGAAGATGGAGATATGTTGGGCATACTCTGAGAAGAAATGTCTGGTCAACCACTAGTAACAACTGTTATAGAAAGAGAAGATGGAGATATGTTGGACACACTCTGAGAAGAAATGTCTCGTCAACCACTAGTAACAACTGTTATAAGAAAGAGAAGATGGAGATATGTTGGACACCATCTTGAGAAGAAATGTCTGGTCAACCACTAGTAACAACTGTTATAAGAAAGAGAAGATGGAGATATGTTGGACACACTCTGAGAAGAAATGTCTGGTCAACCACTAGTAACAACTGTTATAAGAAAGAGAAGATGGAGATATATTGGACATACCATGAGAACAAATAATCAAAGAATAGCAAAACAGGCATTGAAGTGGAAGCAAAGGGTTCAAGAAAGGGAGGATGCCCTAGGAGACCTGAAGTGAAATTTGCTGAGAGAGGCAGATGTATAGGACTTAATTTCATGGAAGAGATTGAGCGAGTTGCCCAGGTTAGAACGTTATGGAGAAATTACTTGTTGACCCTATGTAATATAGCGGTACAAGAGTAAATATTAACATACAATACAGACATAAGTGATGAAATGTAGACATTTTCATTGTTAACTTTCACTATTCTCATCTATATAGTAGAACTGGTAACAGACTGCTTTGATATATCTAATCTTGCATTTCTTGTCCATCTAATATCATAATAATAATAATTCCTCTCAGTACTTGTTTTATACGTTAACATAGGGCCTGCAAGCAATTTCTCGTGCCATCTAATATTGCTATGTCATTATTTCTGTGGTCATGAAACACATTTGTATGTTTGTGTATGTTTTTGTTTGTTTGCAGACAGAATCTCTCAGTTAATGGAGACATTAGATGTATATATTAGTGTCAAGCCTAAACCTAAACAGCCAAGTAAGGTAGGAATATCAAGTCTGTATATATGTATTTATGTGAGAAGAATGGAAGCATGTCGCGTACCAAAACAAATGTTGTTCTGTGAACTTTCGGAGGGAAGAGGCACCAGGGCAGACCACTGCTCAGATATAAAGATGTCTGCAAGCCTCAATGAAAAACTTTCTATGGTCCCAGCACATGGGAGAAACTAGCTGATGACAGAGTTGTGTGGAAAGCCAAATTGCGAAAAGACGCAGAGTCTTTTGAGAAGAGACTTATGTATGAGCTGAGCGACAAGAGAGAAAAGTGAAAACTCAGAAGTTGTCACAGTAAAACACTTGTCAATTAACGACCGTCTGTAAAGACAAAAAGGCCATATATATATATATATATATAATGTAATAGCTAAACAACCAAATGAGATAGGAATATCAAGTCTGTATATAGTTGCTGGTTTTTAGAAATCTTCATTTAGAATCATCATCAAGTGCCATGTTGACAGCATAGACACTCATTGACACTAACTCAGTCTCTGCTCTGATTGCTTATGATAAGTTTTGATGTTGAAATGTTTCCATGCCACAAAGTTATCTTGTTCATCATTTTTATTTTGTTGATACGTAGTCGCTGTAATGTAACATGTGTTTCAAACTTCTTGTGACATGACAGAGAAATGATGATTATTTTGTTCTGATCCATGATAAACTCTACCACTCTTCATTGACCTCATTGACCTCATTGAACTGAAATAAAACTGAACATTTCAATAGATTTCAAATGGAAGTATTGTCTAGACAAATGTCTGGAAGTATTGTCTAGACAAATGTCTGGAAGTATTGTCTAGACAAATGTCTGGAAGTATTGTCTAGACAAACATCTGGAAATATTAGCTAATAGAAAGTCACAATGTTTTTAATGTTGTTTTTTTTTCTCCCTAGTAATTCAAGGTGTGCTCAGGGTGTCTAATATGATGTCTGCACTGATATTTTTGCATGTAGGCTTGCTTTCTTATCACTAGTGTCCCTAGTCATTCATATCCCTAATTTTCATTTAGATCCCCAAGTAAAAGATCAGGGTTTCTTGTAGTCTGTGTACCATGTGCAAACCAACAATATTTGGCCCAAGCTGGTCTCCAACTCAGGAATTTCCACAGTGTGTTATCAACTTCACTATCGATGACCTTCAGTCCTTGTTCAGTCTCATACTTCCTTGTTCAGTCTCATACTCCCTTCTTTAGTCTCATACTCAAGTTTGTTATATTAGGATGCAATCCAGAGAACGCAATGTTGTGTCGAGTTTCACATCAACTGTGATATCTGCATCTCTCTGCCAAAACATCTAACTTCAGCATAGCCTTTTTCTATACGGGTTAGCTTCTCCATCTTGCTAGAGTCATCACTGCTACTAATGTTACTTTTTGCCATTTCCAACAAAGAACTAGCGACTCCCAACTCTGCTGAATGTAGAGCCAGGTCTAAAACACATCTTGTAAACTGCCGACTCCCAGACTCTACTGAATGCAGAGCCAGGTCTAAAACACATCTTGTAAACTAGCCGACTCCCAACTCTACTGAATGCAGAGCCAGGTCTAGAACACATCTTGTACTAGCGACTCCCAACTCTGCTGAATGCAGAGCCAGGTCTACAACACATCTTGTAACTAGCTGAGCTCCCAACTCTACTGAATGCAGACCAGGTCAGACACATCTGAAACTGGCGACTCCCAACTCTGCTGAAAGCAGAGGGCCCGGTCTAAAACACATCTTTCAAGCCACCACCCCTCTGCTGGATACAGAGCCCGGTCCCAACACATCTTGTAAACTAGCTGGCTCCCCAACCTGCTGAATGCAGAGCCAGTCTAACACATCTTGTAAACTAAAACCATCTTG
>JADZMA010000434.1:0-35084 GCA_020796225.1 Arion vulgaris
GGCCCCCAAACATGCTTGTGTTCAGTGGTGACATTCTTTGCTTCTTACGGGTCTTAGCCACACGGGTCCTAATGTGTCTAACTCATAATATCACATTCCATGTTCAGAATGTTGAACATATCGCATACATTTATACCTGGTTAGTTGGAAACACAAAAACATATTAACATATGTCATACACACCTCTCTACAATAGATAACCGATACACATATATGCATGACAAATCGTGACAGACAATCGTATCATATCATCAACTACATTAAACGAGTCGTTGATTTTTTAGGCCCCAAAGGTTAAAGTAGTTCCATTTGAACGACATATATGAATTATTATTATATATGGAAGATGTTGTTGATTAGCTCTTGCCGTTAAACGTAGGAGTGGAGTTTTAATTTGCCTTCAAGGGCCAGATGAGTCGCCCTTGTTGTGTAACCCGTGTTTATGTAGTGTGGTCTTGATATTGTCTATCCATCTTTCTTGGTCTTCCCTTAGCTCTAGTACCTGATCTCTGTTTATTGTATGCTGTTATTGGTGGTTGATTGTATTTCATTCTCATTAAATGTCCAAAACATTGCATGTGTTGTCTTTCGATGTATTCGGTTCATGAAGTTATGCCCACTCTGTTTCTGATGTCCTCATTTTGTAGTCTATCTTTCCTGATGACTCCACTGCCATCCTCAAGCATTTCATTTCACATGTGGTGAGCTTTCTGTGATGTGTTGATGTAAGAGACCAAGTTTGACACTGGTAACAAAGTGTTGGTGGGAAAATACTTTTTATCATCTGTCTTTCACTTCCATCTTGATCTTTGGGTGTTGTAGTAATGGTGCCAGCTGGTAGGTCAGTGCATTTGCTTTTTGACACATTGTCTCTATTTCTCTATCGAGTTTTCCGTCCTGGAAAATGCTGCCTAAATATTTGAATTCAGAAACTGCTTACTCTGGTGTTGTCTATTGTATGTTTGTTTGGTTTGGTGTTCTGCTGATTTTCATTGTCTGGGTCTTTTGTTTGTTGATTTCCATGTTGTACTTTCTATATACTGTAACAATGAATTCATGTGATGTTGTAGCTGATCATCATCTTCATAGATTAGACTTTGGTCGTCTGTAAAAAAGTAATTTGTTCATTTGGTTATTTAATTGGTCGTACTGATCATTGTCTATGTCAATAAGATCTTTTCACACAAAATGTCAAATATATATGACATATCAGACAGAAATAACACACCACATGTGACCATAACTATTTTGTTATATATATTAATATTACCTGAGGAATTATTGTAATCAAAATAGAATATATTCAACTTACCAGTAACATGTGTACTATTGTATTCTCGATTCTTGAACATAAACATGGAATATAATCTCTTATTTTTATTTCTAGACTGTCGACCTGGAATGTATGGACCTAACTGTCAGTCCATATGTTCTAAAGGTTCTCTAACACTGTGACGTCATACATGGATACTGCACCTGTAGGAAGAATTACGCAGGATTGCTTTGTACAGGTTTTCAAATTCATGTCTGACTTATGTTGTAAGAAAGTCATGTTGATTCTCTAAATCTTACTCTAGCTCTCATGATGCACTCTCTATCTCTTTGTTGATATTCTTCTTCTTCTATTTCTGCATGTCTTCATAGACATCACCTTGAATATCTTACAAACAGTTATGTAACACAATGTCTTCATATACATCAACTTGAATATCTTACAAACAGTTATGTAACACAATGTCTTCATAGACATCAGCAAAATATCTTACAAACAGTTATGTAACACAATGTCTTCATAGACATCAACTTCAATATCTTACAAACAGTTATGTAACACAATGTCTTCATAGACATCAACTTGAATATCTTACAAACAGTTATGTAACACAATGTCTTCATATACATCAACTTGAATATCTTACAAACAGTTATGTAACACAATGTCTTCATAGACATCAACTTGAATATCTTACAAACAGTTATGTAATACAATGTCTTCATATACATCAACTTGAATATCTTACAAACAGTTATGTAACACATATCTTCATATACATCAACTTGAATATCTTACAAACAGTTAAGTAACACAATGTCTTCATAGACATCAACTTGAATATCTTACAAACAGTTATGTAACACAATGTCTTCATATACATCAACTTGAATATGTTACAAACAGTTATGTAACACAATGTCTTCATATACATCAACTTGAATATGTTACAAACAGTTATATAACACAATGTCTTCATAGACATCAACTTGAATATCTTACAAACAGTTATGTAACACAATGTCTTCATAGACATCAACTTGAATATCTTACAAACAGTTATAGCAACACAATGTCTTCATATACATAACTTGAAGATTTACAAACAGTTATGTAACACAATGTCTTCATAGACATCAACTTGAATATCTTACAAACAGTTATGTAACACAATGTCTCAGAGACATCAGCTTGAATATCTTACAAACAGTTATGTAACACAATGTCTTCATAGACATCAACTTGAATATCTTACAAACAGTTATGTAAGACAATGTCTTCATATACATCAACTTGAATATCTTACAAACAGTTATGTAACTCAACATCTTCATAGACATCAACTTGAATATCTTACAAACAGTTATGTAACACAATGTCTTCATAGACATGTACTTGAATATCTTACAAACAGTTATGTAACACAATGTCTTCATAGACATCAACTTGAATATCTTACAAACAGTTATGTGCACAATGTTTCTATACATCAACTTGAATATCTTACAAACAGTTGTAACACAATGTCTTCATGACATCAACTTGAATATCTTACAAATAGTTATGTAACAAATGTCTTCATATACATCAATTTGGGAATATGTTACAAACAGTTATGTAACACAATGTCTTAAAACATCACTTGAATATGTTACAAAGTTATGTAACACAATGTCTTCATAGACATCAACGAATATCTTACAAACAGTTATGTAACACAGTGTCTTCATAGACATCAACTTGAATATCTTACAAACAGTTTGTAACACTAATTCTTCATAGACATCAACTGGGAATATCTTACAAACAGTTATAACACAATGTTTCCATAGACATCGGCGAATATCTTACAAACAGTTATGTAACACAATGTCTTCATATACATCAACTTGAATATCTTACAAACAGTTATGTAACACAATGTCTTCATAACATCAACTTGAGATATGTTACAAACAGTTATGTAACACAATGTCCTCATATACATCACTGAATATCTACAAACAGTTATGTAACACAATGTCTTCATATACATCAGCGATATCTACAAACAGTTATGTAACACATGTCTTCATAGACATCAGCTTGAATATCTTCAAACGGTTATGTAACACAATGTCTTCATATACATCAACTTGAATATCTTACAAACAGTTATGTAACACAATGTCCTCATATACATCAACTTGAATATCTTACAAACAGTTATGTAACACAATGTCTTCATAGACATCAACTTGAATATCTTACAAACAGTTATGTAACACAATGTCCTCATAGACATCACTGATATCTTACAAACAGTTATGTAACACAATGTCTTCATATACATCAACTTGAATATCTTACAAACAGTTATGTAACACAATGTCTTCATATACATCAACTTGAATATCTTACAAACAGTTATGTAACACAATGTCCTCATATACATCAACTTGAATATCTTACAAACAGTTATGTAACACAATGTCTTCATAGACATCAACTTGAATATCTTACAAACAGTTATGTAACACAATGTCTTCATAGACATCAACTTGAATATCTTACAAACAGTTATGTAACACAATGTCTTCATAGACATCAACTTGAATATCTTACAAACAGTTATGTAACACACTGTCTTCATAGACATCAACTTGAATATGTTACAAACAGTTATGTAACACAATGTCTTCATATACATCAACTTGAATATGTTACAAACAGTTATGTAACACAATGTCTTCATAGACATCAACTTGAATACCTTACAAACAGTTATGTAACACAATGTCTTCATATACATCAACTTGAATATCTTACAAACAGTTATGTAACACAATATCTTCATAGACATCAACTTGAATATCTTACAAACAGTTATGTAACACAATGTCTTCATAGACATCAACTTGAATATGTTACAAACAGTTATGTAACACAATGTCTTCATAGACATCAACTTGAATATGTTACAAACAGTTATAAACACAATGTCTTCATATACATCAACTTGAATATCTTACAAACAGTTATGTAACACAATGTCTTCATAGACATCAACTTGAATATCTTACAAACAGTTATGTAACACAATGTCTTCATATACATCAACTTGAATATCTTACAAACAGTTATAACCATGTCTTCATATACATCAACTGAATATCTTACAAACAGTTATATGACACAATGTCTTCATAGACATCAACTTAAATATCTTACAAACAGTTATGTAACACAATGTCCTCATATACATCAACTTGAATATCTTACAAACAGTTATGTAACACAATGTCTTCATAGACATCAACTTGAATATCTTACAAACAGTTATGTAACACAATGTCTTCATAGATATCAACTGAATATCTTACAAACAGTTATGTAACACAATGTCCTCATAGACATCAACTTGAATATCTTACAAACAGTTATGTAACACAATGTCTTCATGCATCAACTTGAATATCTTACAAACAGTTATGTAACACAATGTCTTCATAGACATCAACTTGAATATGTTACAAACAGTTATGTAACACAATGTCTTCATAGACATCAACTTGAATATCTAACAAACAGTTATGTAACACAATGATACTAGTGACGACGGTAGTATCAATCTTCAGTTCTTCTTTTTTATAAGCTAGACATTTTGTTAGTGACGTTCAGAAAATGTTCTCTCATTACAATAGTTACATTCTCCATACATGTTTTACTATAGTGTGTTGTTGGGAAGAATATCTTATATTGCACGTGTCAGCTATGATAGCCTCCATTTGTGTCCTTCTTTAGTTTGTTGTTGAGAAGAATGTCTATTATTTCACGAGTCACCTTTGACAGCCTCCATTTGTCTCCTTCTTTAGTTTGTTGTTGAGAAGAATGTCGTATATTGCACTAGTCAACTTTGACAGCCTCCATATGACTAAATATATATGATACCATTCTAGAGTCAAACTTAAGATGTGCTACAATATCAGGTAGAGGGGAAGCTGTGTGTTTACAGCCACACTTAAGATGTGATACAATATCAGGTAGAGGGGAAGCTGTGTGTTCAGCACATAAGATATTCTACATATCAGGTAGAGGAAGCTGTGTGTTTACAGTCACACTTAAGATGTCTACATGTATCAGGTGAGCAGGAGCTGTTTTAGCCCCTTAGATGTGCCAATTCAGGTAGACGGAAGCTGTGTGTTTCAGTTTGTGAAATCATACAGTTCGTCTACAAATGTATGCCATGTTGGACAATATGCTTACAAGTTGGCTTAACTTTGGATGCGCCTGTCCTTTATAACTTTGATGCTTGATGAGAAGTTGCAACATCTACGCTCTCAGCTCAAACTAACAAATCATGCAGAGTGGTTGCTGGGTTGATGAAAACAGACAAATAGATAAGAAAACAACAGTATGTATATCTGAACTTGCTAATTTATATTGAGATGATAATATTAATTGTTTGTTTTTCTAACCATCATATTCTGTTTCCCCCTTTAATTTGCATATTTTTGTGTTTCTTATAGCAAATCTCATTGTCTTAGCAAAGATTACCCTGTTATCAGATGTTGGTAGTTTTGTCCATACATGTGCTTTGTTGTACACAACATAATTGTCCAGATATATTGCATTGAGTTTAAGTCTAATGTATCACAGCTTTTTATTGGGAAATAGATTGTACAGTGATTTTACTTTGGTCGATTAGTTATGCATTATTATACCATCTACATGCTCCATCTAAAGTAAGTTCTCTAATGATATGAACTATTTTTCTCTTTGATCTTTTCTTTAATTTGTTTGTTTTTATTCTAGTTTCTAAGACATATGTGTGTTTCTAGTCTAAAGTTAGTCAGTTCTACTGAAACACGTGTCTAAGTTCAATGTTGTAGACATATTCCTTCTTCTCCCCTTTCTATCGCTATATCTGCTGATTCATCTGTGTATACTTGAGTCTAGATGTTGTTATGGTTAAAGTTCTCTATATTATCAAGTGATGTGTCTTGTCTTTGTGAGACGGTCTTGATATTGATACTCTCAATACCAAGAAGTCTCATGTGCCTGACATATCAAATTGTCTAAACACGACGAACAGTATATGATGTTTGGATATAATTTAAAGTTGACGTAGTTGCTGCTGCTGATGTTTGCTCACAAAATTCTTTGTCGTTGTTTCTGCAACTAGTCTACGTTCCCAACTCTCTAATTCTCAAACACATGTACAACCCAGTATTCTCTAATACATTAAGTCATATTTTAGTTGCTATTGTCTACATTTTCACATTTGTTTTCAGACTTGAGGGTTTCTTTTATTATTACCAGAAAATTTGCTTCAGTACATGATTGTTGAATGAGTTTAGTTGGTGTTGACCGAAGCTATCCCAGTAATGTATCTGTACATCTAGAGGGGAGAGATGGGTTCTCATCTTGATGGACATTCTCCATCTTTTCGTCTGTGATCAGTGCCTTCTAGTTTTCCAAGTGCATGTTGGTCAATTTCGTAAAGTATTTTACCTGCACTTAATTTATACAATCTAAGTTTGAAAGATATATATATATATATTATTATATTCATATATCGTACTACTTCCTCCATTGTTTTGACACAAGTTTTTATACCAGTATTTTTTTCTCAACATTTTGGCTGCGGGATTCCCATAGAAATTTAATCTACTATTTGTCACTGTTCTTCCACATTAAGTGGGTACGTGATGGACTAGACATTTCATGCCAGCTTACGACAAGTTGTTTGTAATATACCTTTCCTGACTACATATCTAAACTTGACCTATCTTAATTTAAAGTATCTCTGAAGTGGAAAAAATCACGTCTGTATGGCGAAGGATACTGATAAATAGTAAAGTAAGTTTTCCCGCAAAAATCAGCCAGAGGCGCCAAATGAGGTGCCATGACTACGCCTGAATTGATAGCCGGCGAACACAGGAAGAAAAAGAAATATAAAATGCCCTCATGAGATGATCGGTTGAAGAAATATGTTAATATGTTTATTTATTTGATGCTGAGTCCTAGTCTGCTGAGCGTGTCAGATGCCTTTGATAGATCTACGAAAGTAATGAATAATGACTTGTTTTGCTCTTTGCATTTCACTTGCAGTTGTCGAAGATTGAAAATCATGTGAGGTCAAAGACTCATGGCGGCAACATGTGCCAGGGTTAGCGACGGGGCGCGCTAACCAAGACCCTGTCCCCTACCTACAAGTGGTGACCCTGGAAACAGACTCAGGTTCCGGTCTGGCTAAGGGGAGCAGGGATCGGGAAGAACTACAAGTGACGGTAGTTTGTGCAAGCAATGAAAAACATGAAGGTTCAAAATCCTGAACAAGCAGGCATCTCCTGCGATGTCCGATAAAATATACCCAAGTTCAAAGCACGAATCAGCGCGTATGAGCATCCGCGAACAAAACAGTGGTGGTAGTGCAAACATGGAACAGAAAGGGCCGAAATCCTGAACAACGCCACATTACCTGGCCGAAGACAGGCTAAATATGACCAATTTCAAAGAAGTGTTCATACACAAGAGTACGAGCGTCCGCAGAACAAAACAACTCTTCCCGGGTAATGACCGAATTTACGGAAGGGGCATCCCAAAAGCCGAGACATGAAGTGAAACTTGACGCCATGCGCACGAATTAGCTGAGTGTCAGAGCAGTCCAGGGCTCGGTACATGGAAACGGCAGATGTGTGAATATCTTGGACGTATCAGCTTCCCACGATGGAAAATGCTGCCTGCGAAGGGATGAGGTGCATCCTGAACAGGCAGAACTCGAGCCATGAGCGAAGTTGGGCAGAGTGCTGTAGCACTCCCAATGCACGTAACTGTGGTACATCATGTGACAGTGGCACAAGGAAGACTGCGATACAACTCCGTACATGGGCCAAGCGCGGACTAAGATCTGGTAAAGTTGGCCGAGCGTAAACCCAAAGTTACGTTGCAGCGCCTTACGAAACTCGCTTGCCTGGGACAGCCGGGCAGGGTACGTTGTCGACAATTAACATCCCCGGAAATATCAGGGCGGTGATGACCGGCGAGTGCAAAATATAAAGTTGCGCCGATAGCGCCAGTTTAAACGACCCATACATTACGATGTGCAGGGCCCCAGCCCTGGGTTCCAGATCAAAGGAAACGACAGAGTAAATGAAAATTTCCTAGTGGCCCGAGCGTCCATAAAGCGTCTCATGACTCTTTCTCTTTGTAGAGGAACCACTGTGCCCCTGCAAAAGGCAGACATGACAGCAGAGCACATACTGCAAGATTGTCAACTGATAGCAGGCATACGAACAGAAACATGGCCCAAAACACAGAGCTCTGAGAGAAGCTGTACGGAGAAACAGAGTCCCTTAAAACAACAGTAAAATTCATGATACAAGTTGGTTCATCAGTCTAGCCGGGATCGGAGAAGAGAGAAAGAGTGAAAGGAATAGTGCAAATGCCTTGCCTGTAGCACTTAAAATAGAGATGCAACTGTAGTTGTTACAGTTCACATTGTGTATTTTATTTTTTTTGTTTAGTTTTATAGTCACTCTTTTGCATCGTGAATGTCTTTAAAATGTGATCTCTCCAGCTCTGTAGTTGTGCCAATTTTACGTTTGTTAAACATGTGGGCGCGGAGCTTGTTGTGGCCGGTACAGAGGCGGAGTATAGCAACTTGTTCCTTACGAGACAGACCATAGTACCCGTCACTGTTTTGTAATGAGGATGGTCTTTTGTCCATTTGTCTTTGTAGTGCCAGCCGATGGTTGTTCTGGCTTCCTCATAACTGATCTCAGGATCAGTTTGAGGGAGTCGCACCTTCTTTTGCTATATTGTTGGCGTATTAATTTCTGCTTATGTTGCAGTGTGATGATATTTACTGAATGACGGTACGTTTAAGTGAGTGCACTAGTGCATCGAGGGTCGCTTTCAGCTCATTGAGCTCTCTTTTGCCTACGCTTTTGAGTGCCGTGATGACCGATAGAGCATCGGTGAATATCACGACTTTGTTGCGAAAGGTGCCTCTTCTCTCTAGGATCATTTCGGCCGCTGTTCGTATTGCCTCTGAACGGTAGTTATTTGAGTATTTGCCTAGGCAATCGTTTTTTGACCGTCACTTGCTTTGAGTTTAAGCACTTTTACTCCTCCGCCATCGCTGATTGTCATCTTGCCAATCCATCAGTATACACGTGTATACACTAATTTTCAGGGTATTCTGTCGCTATGTATTTTTGGTACCCGATCTTTTTCAAGTTATTATGCTGTCTTTTTTCAGTATCCTGGATTTATTCCCTTATTTCCGTCATTGTGGTTTTCCACGGCGGGCACTTATCGGTTGCCGGGATTGATTTGTCTTTGCAGTTAGCTAGGACTGAGGGTCTGCGGTCAGTGTTTAGCGTTTTTTTCGAAGCTAGTTCTCTGCATTCTTTCGTACATAGGTGAAATAGAGCCGTTTAAGTTTTTCCGCTAATACTAAGAACTTATTGTCAATCCGATGTGTCATTATTTGGATGCCTGTGATTGTTTCCATCGACTTGATGGGAGTGGACTTCATGGCTCCTGTGATAATGCGTATTGCACGCTTTTGACTGTTACTCACTTTGGCGAATTGCTTATTGGATGCACTACTCCACGCTGCAATGCCGTACTCCGGGACCAGTCGCCCCTGCCAGAGTATAGTGTTTTGAGGACTCTGGTGTTTGCTCCCACGTGGAGCCTTCGCGTTACGCATCATCGTTAGCTTATGTCTCGCTTTGACGTAGCATTTTTCAATTTCAGGACACTACGTCATTTTCAGGGCTAGTGTGATTCCAAGGTACGTTAGGAGTCTTGCTTCTGGAAGATCTTGCCCATCTAGTCCTAATTTTGTGATTCTAGTTGTTCTTGAGAATACAGTGTAAGTTGTTTTAGATGGTTTTTGTTCATATTCACTTTTTGACAACACTTAAATTATTTAGCGTAACTTGCAGTAGATTTTTGCTATGGGCATTGACTCTTCCTCGTCCATATTGCCAGGTCGTGGTCGTATATGGCAGAGTGTACTCGCTTTGGTAGGCATGCTGCTATGTCATTGACAAAGATTAGAAGAGATTGGGAGAGCACTCCTCCTTGGGGACTCCTTGCTCTAATGTATCTTCATACTTGTACTCTGAACTTGAACCCTTGCTGTTCTGTTCTCTAGGTATCTATCAATCCATTTGTACATTCTTCCCTTTATACCGTAGTTGAGAAATTTCAGTTTTTGTCCTTCTTTCAGACTCTGTCAAATGCCTTCTCCATATCTACCAACTCTGCCAGTGTATGTTTCTTTCTTGAAACCATCCTCGATTTCCTGGACGATATAGGTTACTTGATCCTCTGTAGATCATTGCTTCCAAAAGCCTCCTGTTGTGCCATGAGAACCCTTTGCTTTCAAGTGCCAAAATAACCGATTATTCACCATGCGTTCCAGGAGTTTGCCCATTCACAGGAGACTATATGTCTGTAACTTGCCGATTCGAGTTTGTTTTGATCGGTTTTTGGATGGGTACCAGATCCTTCCTTCCATTCTCCTGGTGCTATGCCTGTCCTTCATGACATGTCTAGGACGCCAGTAGAGCTCTTGCTCTAGTACCAGTTTGTAAGCATATCATTTGTGATCCCATACTTTCCGGGCGACTTTCTGACTTCAGTTCATAATGCCTCCCAATTCATTACTGGTGAATATATTCATTAGATGACTATCCGCTTTTCTTGGTTCGCCTTGGAGGGTTCGAGCTTTTCTCTTTGTGTCATCGACTTTTACTTTGCTATGCTTACTCTGCTGACTTCGGTATATTTTGCATTATAATATTTGGGTTCCTTCCGAGGTCATCTTTTATCTTGTTAAAGGACAATTGTGGGTCGGCTGGTGTTTTTGTCACTCATCGATTTTGCTAGCTTTCACAATTTAAGGCCGTCCCTATCGACGTTCAGGGATTCGGTCTTACCAACCCAGCTCTGTCGTTCTGATCGTTTGACCTCCCTCTTGTACTAGCTGCCTGCCTTGTAAAGCAGTATTGGTCATTACATGACTGTGACTGTTCTGCATTACTTGCCAATTCAAGTCGTTTTCAAGCTTCTGAACTTTTCTGTCCAGTATGGCTTGTAATCCTTCATTGTGCCTCTAGGAATGGTTTCCCGTGCCGCTTTCAGGATTGCTTCTAGGTTCCCTTGCCACGGATCGCATGTGTTTCTTTTCCTGCATGTTGATATTTTCAACATTGGAATATGTAAGTGCCCCGTACTGTTTTCCATTTGCATTTTTGCAGTTCCACCGTGGCAGCAACATTTTGGGCTCAGGTACAAATTTAAGTCTACTTACAGTTTGACGGGCCTATGGTCACTATCTCCGAGTTGCTTTGGTGACAGTTCGTAATGTTTTTGTGGAGTGGTCGTTTGTTGTGAAGGCCAAATCGCGGGTTCTAGTCGTATGCCACTTTCTCGAGTAGAAGGTTGGCGGATCGTCTTGGGCATTGATGAGGAACAGGTTGTTCTCTATCTCCCACTCTTCCACTTCTACGCCTCTGCTGTTTGTTTCGACGTAGCCCCATCTTTCTGAGTGGCTGTTGAAATCACCGACCACCATGCATGCTGTATCCTTGATACTCATTGCATCAGTGACAAGGATGTCACTTGGCAGTATACATTATACAGAAGAATCTGCATTTCTTCACATGTGATTAGGACGACAATGATATCTGCTGCGCCGGCACTTCCTGTGGTTACTTCTGTTTGTTTGCTGGGATGCCGTCTCGTACAAGTGAGGACTCCACCCCTTTTGCCCTTCTCAGTCAAGTCTGAAGGTTTGGTAACATCTGATCCCGAATCTATGTTGGGCATTTAGATGGGTCTCTTGTAGGCACGCAACCTCAATTTTGTCTTCTGTAAGTCATCAATTGCGAGTGATCGCTTTTTGTGATGAATACTTTCGGCATTCCATTCCACAATGTTTAATCGTTTATGGCCAGTACTTTGCCGTATTGAACCAGTAGCTTTTTCCCGTGGGCCTCGCTCTCTGATTTGCCGAGTTGCAGGGTGGGGACTGTCAGTAGCAAGCAGGCCCCTTCGATACATTGGACCGGAACTCATCCTGCCCGACGGATCTCCAAAGGCGTAGCACCATATCGAGTTTTTATATTAAACATATTCATGATAAAATTGGTCCATGCAGGCCTTAGCATGGTAGCTACGTCACTTTCCAGTGCCAATTGGAGCTCAGTTGCTTATCCTTCGCCGTGTGTCATTTCAACCAACGTTTACTGGGTTCGCTCTCCGAGCCTTTGGCTGCCCCAGCCAAACTCACAAGGCAACAGGCTGCTAATTTCTTTCAGGGCAGCGACCGTAGACGACCTACCCTACCGGACTGATGAGGCGTTATGTGCCCAGCTTTACCAGTCTAATCCTGCCACCATATCGTTTGAAAGCCTGTTGATTGCTTTGAAAAGTTCCATATATTTGTGTTCGTCATCCAGTTCTGTTAGTTCAAGATAATTCAGTATGATATAATCTAAAGCAGAGTTTGCTGGTTTCTCCAGATAGTAAGGATTAGAATAGTGTTGCATCCACCTTTCGACATGTTTGTTCATATCTGTTATTGCTCCATGTTTCCGATCTTAGTGGAAGCCAATTGTGTGATGTTAGGTCAAGCGATACTAGAATATTTATCAATGTCTTTGTGTCGCCTAGTGCAGCATGGTGTATCACAGCATATACTGTAGAAACATCATTTGAATATGTCATTGACTCCATTGACATCATAAAACAGCTGGTAGAACAAACTATTACATACATTATTCAACTTAACATCATAAAACAGCTGGTGGAATTACTATGTTATAAGTTTCACAGATGGTGTATGCTGAAGACAGTTCTATTTCACCTTTCTATGGGTTCATTTTCTCACCTTTCTATGGGTTCATTTTCCCACCTTTCTATGGGTTCATTTTCTCACCTTTCTATGGGTTCATTTTCTATTTTATTACAGCTCTTTTCTTTTCTTCAATTATGGGGCTGAGTGTTGTTTCATTTTCTTAGACCCAATCTTTGTTCGATACTTTATTGGTTCCCAAGGAAGAGATGGATAGAGCTGTCATACCTGTTAGATTTAATGATGTTCCACTTTCAAGTATAATTATAACATCATATATGCTGGTTCTATCATACGAATATTCTCAATAGATGGAAAGAATATTGCAGCGAAGTGTATATGAACAGAGGTGAACGGAACAATAGAGCAAACACTGAAATAATCACAGAGAATGAGCCAGAACCATTTCTACAGAAAGTTGAATCATCACCTTTCAACTCCCTCGGAGCACAGGTCTTCAACAAACTTCTTCCATCTCTTCCTCTCTCTTGCCATCCCTTCCAATTCTTTCCATGTTTTGCCTATCCTCTTTATATCCGCCTCCAGCTCTCTTCTCCAGGTCTGCTAGGCCTTCCCCTACTCCTCTTTCCCTGCGGGTTCCAAAACAATGCCTGTCTTCGATGTTTCCCGGTCGGTCTTCTCAGTATGTCCTATCCATCGCCAGCGTCTCTTCCTGAGCTCTCTCTCTACTGGTATCTGTTTTGTTCTCTCCCTGAGTTCCTCGTTTGTAATCTTATCATACCATCTCAATCCCTCTATCCTACGTAAACATCCATTTACGAAGGTCTGCAGTTTTCTGATAGTTTCCTTTGTGGTCTTCCATGTTTCAGAGCCATAGAACAGCACTGACTTCACATTTTGTGTTTGTTTTGATCTCCTTGCCTTCCATATATTACTCAATGCAATAAAGTTCCTCTTGCTTTTTGTATTCTTATCTTAACATCTTTGTTTGTTCCTCCTTCTGTGTCTATGTTGCTTCCAAGGTATGTGTATGATTCTACATCCTGCAGTGCTGTTTCCTCCAGCATAATCTGGTTTACATTTGCAGCATTTATTCTCATGACCTTGGTCTTCCCTCTGTGTATTTTCAAACCTAGCTGCTGAGACTTATTATTTAGGGTATTCATTTTGTCTTTAATCTGTGCGTGGTTGTGAGACAGCAAAGCCAGATCGTCTGCAAAATCCAGGTCCTCCAGTTGTTTCACCAGTGTCCATTGTATTCCCCTCTGTTATCCGTTGTTGATTTCATGATCCAATCTATGGCCAGCAAGAACAGGAATGGTGATAACAAGCACCCCTGCCTCACCCCTGTTCTTATCTCAAAGGATTCCGTCAGTTGGCCCTCTTGTATGACTCTGCATTTCATTCCTTCATACGTTTTCTTTATTAGGTTTGCAATCTTGGGTGGAACTCCATAGTGTATTAATAGTTTCCCACAATGATTCCCCATCCAGACTATCAAACGCCTTTTCATAATCCACAAAACCTATGTATAGTGGTGAGTTCCACTCCAAGCTTTGCTCCACTATAATGCGCAGTGTAGCTATCTGGTCTGTGCAGGATCTATTTCCATGGAACCCTGCTTGTTCTTCTCTCAGTTGTTTATCTATGGCCTCTTTAAGTCTATCAAGTATAATCCTGTTTAATACATTGCCTGGCACTGATAGTAGCATTATCTCTCTATAGTTTGTACATTCTTGCATGTCTCCCTTCTTTGGCAGTTTTACCAAGTGACCTTCTTTCCACTCTACTGGTATCTCTTCTCTCTCCCATATCTTCCTAGTAATGTGTATAGTAGCTCTGTTGAGGTATCTTTATCTGCATTAATGGCCTCTGCTGGAATGTTGTCTGGCCCTGCTGCTTTCCTATCCTTTACATTCTCTATGGCCTTCATTATTTTTTCTTTACTTGGTCTTTCACAATTAATTTGTAGCTCCTCTTCAGCTGGCTCTATTTCCAGTGGGACCTGCGGTTTTGGCATATAAAGCAGTTCTTCAAAATGTTCTTTCCATCTCTCCATTTGTTCTTTAGTGTTGCTAATTACTTTGCCTCTCTTTTCTTTTATAAGGCCACTTGATTGTTTGTATTTCCCTGTTAACTTCCTTGTGATGTTATACAGGTCCCTCATATTTCCTTTTCTGCTGCTTCTTCTGCTTCTCCTGCCAACTCCTCTATATATTTTATTTTATCCCTTCTTATGTTTTGTTTAACCTTTTGTTGGCTTCCCATATGCCTTGTGGGCTTTAGCTTTAGCACTCTAGTTTGCATCTGTTTAGATCCCTTTCCTGCTTTTTCTTTCTTTGATCAGACTAAGGGTATCTGTTGTTATCCAATCTTTGTTTTTCCACTCCTTATCTCCCAAAACCTCTGAGCATGTATCCTTCTATATATTTTTTATCTGTTGCCAATGTTTCTCAATATTCATATCGTCTACCAGCTGTTCCAATGCTTGGTACTTGTTTGATACTGCGACTGCAAATCTGTCTCTTACTTACAGGTTCCTAAGCTCTTCTACTTTGAACTGCTTTCTATAATTTGGGTTTGTTGAATCTCTTTTAAGTTTCAGCCTGATTTTACTTAACAGGAGGTGGTGATCCGATGCCACGTCTGCACCTCTGCCACTTAACGTCTTGTAATGATGTTCTAAATTTCTTATCAATACATATGTGGTCTATCTAGTTAGCTGTTATGTGGTCTGGTGATATCCATGTGGCCTTGTGTACTCTCTTATGCTGAAATATGCTGCAGCCTATGATTAACTGGTTTGAGGCACAAAAATTTGGAACATTTCCCATTCTCATTCATTCTACCCAACCCATGATTTCCCATGGTCTCTTCGAAACTGCTATTGTCGTCTCCTATCTTTGCATTTAAGTCCCCAATCAAAATTATAATATACTTTTTCTCTTTCTGTCCATAATACTTTGTACTTTGGTATAAAACCTCTCTTTAGCTACTTGTTCCCGATCGTTAGTTGGCGCGTAGCATTGGATGACCTTTAGGTTAATTTTCTTTAGTTCTAAATGTTGCTGTTATTATTCTGGGCCGATTGTTTCCATTCTATTAATGTTTTTGTGCTTCTCTGGACAGCATGAGGGCAACTCCTTTACTATGGTGTGTGCTCTCTTCTTCTTTTTTGCCCTGAGGACAGCATTATTTCGCCTGTGTGTAGTTTAATTTTGTCTATTCCTTTCCATCTTGTCTCCGAGACTCCCAGAATGTCTATCTTGTAGTTTTCATCTCTGTCGCAGCTGGGCGTTTTCCTGCTCCAGCAACGTTCTCACGTTCCCAGCAAACCAATTCTGCCTATTTTCCGACAGGAAAAAAGGCTAGTCGGCATCCCCGGATCCTTGCGGCTTTCCCAGTGATACGTCATTTGCCCCCTGTTGGGGGGACCTTCCCCTGTTTCGGATGGTTGAGTTGAGTTATTCCATATTGTTGTACTATCCATGTTTGTTGAAGTTTTTTTGGGTTATTTTCTACAGGGTGAGGTATCCAGCCCCACCCTCCTTAGTCGCCTCTTACGACATTACTGGCAGGTAGACATTGCTGCATATTCTTTCCTCCCCTGTGGGCCCCGGCAGCACTCGGGCGGATCCCTACCTTAGCCGCCTCTTACGACATGCCTTGTAGGGCGCAGTGTTGCAATTCTTTGCTTCCTTGTGGCCCCAGCAACACACGGGTGAGAAAGTTGAGTGGGCAGAAAAAGCTTAAAGATGGGAAAATCACCAGGATGTGATAATATGTCAGCAGAATTTATCAAAACATAAGGAGAACAAAGCATAAAAATATATCATGCATTATGCAAAACGTTATGGAAACCAGGAATATGTCTAAATGAATGGAAAAGATCAATATTTATCAAACTCCTGAAAAGTGAAAACCAAATTATGTACAAACAAAAGAACAATGGCATTGATAAGCCACCCCAAGAAAAATCTTATTCAAATTAATATGGAAGACTGTATAGGAAATGGAAGAAAATATCAACAAAACCCTAAGCTGTGTTTAGACAGAGAAAGTAAGTGACCATATTTTTAAACATGAGAATAATCAAAAACTAAAAGTATAATGTAGATCTATCTCTATACTGTGACTACTCAAGGCATTTGATTTTTAGAGCATCAGGAATTGTGAAGATTATGATTTAAATGGGTTCCCATTACATTTGATACAGATCTATAAAACCTTTATAATAATCAAATGAGCATAAGAACATGTGATGATACAGCAGACTGGTTTGACATAGGGCAGGGAGTCAGACAAGGCTGCAGTCTGTCCCTTGACTGTTTTTAACTATATCAGAAACATCATGAGAATCCCACAGAAGGTAGTGGAAAGAACAATAGATCTTTGATAATCGGGGGAAAGAGAAATACATGAACAAAGATATGCTGACGTCAAGTGCTACTGTCAATATCCAATATAGGATGAGAAACTATTGGGACGTGAAGATAAAAGTGAAAAACAAAATCGATATCTCATGTGGCAGCAAAAAAAAATAATGACAACAGATAAAACAGAACATGACAAGTATATTTTTATCAACGGAGAAAAAGTAGAAAATGTGAACAGTTTTGAATATCTTGGTTCACTGCTAAAAAACAGATGGAAATGTGAACTGTTTGAATTCTTGGTTTCCTGCTAACAAACAACATATGGAAATGTGAACAGTTTTGAATATCTTGGTTCACTGCTAACAACATTTGAAATGGAACATTTGAATATCTTGGTTCACTGCTAACAACAGATGGAAATGGAACAGTTGTGATATCTTGTTACTGCTAACAAACAACATATGGAAATGTGAACAGTTTTAATATCTTGGTTCACTGCTAACAACATTTGAAAGGGAACAGTTGTGAATATCTTGGTTTCACTTTAACAAACAACATATGGAAAGTAACAGTTGTGAATATCTTGGTTCCTGCTAACAAACAACATATGGAAATGTGAACAGTTTTGAATATCTTGGTTCACTGCTAACAACATTTGGAAATGTGAACAGTTTTGAATATCTTGGTTCACTGCTAACAACAGAGGGAAATGGATAAAGAAATTAAAAGAAGAACAAACATGGTTTTTCAAAAAAATAAATAACTAAAAACAGTATGGAACGGAACTGATAGAAAATAAAATCAGAATACTAAGAGCATCATTTTCCCCACTGGCAACTAGGGGTGTAACATGGACATTTAATAAAGCAGTAAAAAAATATATATGTGCTTTCGAATATAAGTATTACGAAGAGTTCTACTTATATCTTGGACAGAAAGAACAAATAGATCTATCCAAAAAGAACTCAAATCAAAAAAAACTGGCTAATGCTACAAATAGGAAGAAAAATTGAGGTATTTTGGACATATAAAAGAAATAAATGGCTGGAAGACCATCATGGAAGAAGGCATACCAAAAAAGAAGAAAAAAGATCATAGAGAAGACAATTCAGGATGTACTGATATTTTAAAAAATGACGCAGAGGCAGGACATCTGGTCTATGAGAGATAGCAATTCAAGAGGACTGTTAGAGTAGTAGCAAGTTCTGCTCAAGACAAGCTATGTGATGTTGATGAGCATAAGCAATAAACAGTTATCAGAAACTTATAACATCAAATCCGGCAAATGTTCATTATTTTTCTTTTTTCCCTGTTTTGTATTCTCTTATTGTAACTGAAAATAATATGCAATGCATTTCAAATTAAAAAATTATTCTGACAGTGTCTTAAAATCTACATGGGACAAATAGTCATTATAATAGCTTGATTTTTAAATTTAATAATTTTGTTTTTACAATAATAATATTCATTCATCATTTCTCATACAAATATATGTTAGTTTAAAACAGCTGTTACAAACTATTTCATACATCATTCAACTTAACATCATAAAACAGCTGGTAGTACAAACTATTACATACATTATTCAACGTAACATCATAAAACAGCTGGTAGTACAAACTATTACATACATTATTCAACTTAACATCATAAAACAGATGTTAGACAAACTTTTAATACATTATTCAACTTAACATCATAAAACAGCTGTAGCACAAACTATTACATACATTATTCAACTAACATCATAAAACAGCTGGTAGTAAAAATATTACATACTCATTCAACTTAACATCAAAAACAGCTACTAGTACAAACTAACATACATTATTCAACAACATCATAAAACAGCTGTTGCTAAACTATTTCTCATTATTCAACAACATCATAACACATTTTACCAACAAGAATCTGGAGATTATACAGGGAAAGCCCAGGAGATAGAAAAAGGAAACCCAGATAGATTTCATCATGATTAGGAACAGATTTAAAAATAATGTAATGAACACCAAAACATATCCAGGAGAGATAATTTACAGTCAATCCAGTAGATCAAACAAATATAAAACTAAAAAGATAGACCAATAACAAGAAAAAGAACCATATAGATATATCGCACTTAAACAATCAGAGATACAACAGAAATATTGTGTGAGTAAAGAACAAATATGAATGCCCTAATGACAGAGTGCTTAGAACAATACAGAAGAAAAATCCTGAAGAAAGTAGCCAATAAATGGGATTTAAAGCAGAGTATAAAAACTGCAAACAAAAACCTGCCTGTAAAAGAATCCATGAAAATCAAATGTGGATGACTGATGAAATCTTAGAAAAATGACAGAAGAAAAACCCAAAGAACACCCCAAAGTATACAATTTTAACATAAAATACAACATGTGAAAACCCACAAAGTAAACTGGTTGAAACAAATGCAAGGAAATAGAAGATATGGAAAAAACATGACTAGAGAAAATGCACAAAATAAGACAAATGACAAGAAGAAAAATACTGTAAAAAGTGGAGGATGTTAAAAAACAACAACAACCAACTTTGTTTGAAAAAACAAATATTGACAAGATGGACAGAATATGTAACGGCTCTTTTGATGATCAAAAAGCAAAAAACGGAGTATAAAGTCAATGACAGCTTAGAATATTAAAATCTGAAGTTGTAAACAGTCAAAACAATGAAGGAGGAAAGGCTGCAGGATTGGACAATATTCTGGGGAAATGTTAACCTCCTAAGGGTTTTGGTATTTCAACCATTACAGATTTGTGCAATGATATATATACACAGGATATATCCCAAGAGACTTGAAGACATCAGTATTCATACCACTGCCAAAAACCCAAAAGACAGGGTGCACAGACTATGGACAATTAGCCTGATGAGCCACATAACAAAAATACCTCAAGATCACATGGAAAGAATTAAAACAAGATAGACATAGAAGTAGGAAGAACAGTTGGCTTTAAAAAAACAGAGGAACAAGAGGCAATACTTTATAAGACTACTCTGCAAGTATATAGAAGTGCAAAAAGTATCTTTTGTGTTTCATCGATTATAGCAAAGCTTTTGACGAGCCCAACATGAAGTAATCTATGTCTACAAGAAATAGGCCTAGATGGGATGATATCAGACTAATAAGTAACATATACTGGGAACAGACAGCAATAATAAAATATGAAAATAGTACTCTCCATCATAGACATAAAGAGAGGGGGTAGAACAAGGATCATACTGTCACCAAGCCTATTTAACATCTACACAGAGAAAATCTTCAAAAAACTAGAGGGAATGCCAGGACTCAAGATCAATGGAAAAATAAAAAATAACTTAAGATATGCAGATGACCAGTATTGGTAGCAGAAAATGAACAAGATCTACAAAATTAGTGGACCAATTGGACAGAACTAGCAAGGAATATGGATTAGACATTCACATACAGAAAACAAAAACTATGGTAATCAACAAGGAAATGGAAAAACCTAAATGAATATAAAATACATGGAGTTACTACATAAAGTAAGTTTCTCCTATCTCGGTCAGTGATACAAAATGATGGCAGATGTATAACTGAAATTAAAGAATAGGAATGGCCAAGGATAATTTCAATAGTATGAGAAAGTTACTGACATCCAAACAAATCACAAACAAGCTAAAAATTAGAATGATCAAATCTTTTATATCCTATATTAATGTGCTAGAAACATGGACAATGAACAAGCAGTTAAAAGAAGAATTGATGCATTTGAGATGTGTTATAAGAAGAATAAGCAGAGTTTCATGGACAGAAAAACAGACAAATAAACAAGTTTTAGGAAACTAGGCATGAAGAAACAATTATTAAGAGAAATAAAATTCAGACAAGTAAAGTATTTTTGGGACATAAAAGGCGGGCATATGATAAACATTTACTAGAGGGAAAGTTGGGGGAGAAGAGCAAGGGGAAGACCGAGAGATAAGTGGGAGGAAACTTTAGAAATGGACGGTTACAGTCTGGCGGTGTGAAACCCAAAGGCAAAGAAAAGGAAAGAAAAAATTCATTGCAGCCAACCTTCGATGTGGAGACGGCACCTGATGATGATGATGATTCAACAACATCATAAAACGGCTGTTAGTACAAACTATTACATCATTATTCAACAACATCTAAAACTGTTAGTACAAACTATTACCATTATTCAACAACATCATAAAACAGCTGGTAGTACAAACTATTACATACATTATTCAACCCAACATCATAAACGGCTGGTGGAATTACTATAGTTCGTTCAACTTGTCATCCCCACAGATAAAATTGTGTATTTTTGAAACCATTTGATTAAATAACTGAAAACTTGCGTGAATTCATATTTCTCGCACTCAAATAAGTATTCCATTTCAAACAATCATACCATCTAGGTTGCCCTTCTTTGGAAATATATATATGGTTAAGGGTTTATTAGCGGTTAAGAAAACAAATGTTTAACCATTTAACATTCATGACAAAGATAGCAACATTCAGCAGAAATCGGGGTTTTTTGGATGATTCCTGTTTTCCTAATCAATTCCAGACGTCGTAGACTGTGTAAACAATTTATGTCATAATGTGACAGTACTATTAGTTAAGGGCATATACTGAAATTAGTATGTTGCTCTTGGGTCAATTGTGACATCTCAAAACAGACATTGATATAACATTTCAAATGGGGTTTGAAGTTACAATGCAAAAAGTTGCATTAATACTTATAGCCATTTCGAAAGAGGAACATGGGTGATCTGTACTACAGTATACAAGATCCAGAGAAAAGAGCTATTTTATTATAGTGATACCTTCCTACCACATATGTTAACACACGCACATTGTAACGAAGAAGGCGATTTGAAAAGAACGTCTCAAATAGCTCCGCCATTACTATCCCAAGCGGACATGAAAGGCGGATGACATTATACATGCAGCTAACTGTAACTTAATGTGTTATTTAAAAAAATAGTACAACCATGTCTTTTTTTCTTATTTATTTCGACTTTTTCAAATAACAACATTGTCCCCGTGTATAAGCTGGATGATTCGCCTTTAGTGATACTTGTCATCAACTGTCATATGGTGCGTTTACTGTAAAAAATTAAATTATGTATCACACTCAAATTGCCCAACATAAAAGGAAACCGTTATATTGCAAAATTAAGGTTTCATAAAAGGAATTTCTTCCTTCAAAACATTGGCGTCGGTATAATTCTAAGGTTGAGTGAAGTTTTCTACTTAGAATTGATGGTTTTCCCCTACAATTTGCATTGGACTGTAGGGCATGAGTTGTTGAAGATGATATTTTGATAAGGGGCTTCTGTGTGGTTCTATAGAAAGTTCTTTCGTCCTCAGTTATCTCAGGAATCCACCTTTCCCTGGAGGGCCTTGTTTTTGTATCTACGTATCCATAACATTGCTATTTTGTAACAGTTTCACTGTTATGCTAACTAGGTTATGGACGGAGGGGTCAACAGAGAAAGAACACTTATTGTGCCAGCCCTTGACCAATTTATAGAAAATTTGTTCGCCCAACTTGCGCAGTAGAGTGTAGATTCAGAAATAGGTTCTACCCCAGGTAGGCGAGGACTCCCGTAAAATCGAGGATCTGAACCAGAAAAGGGACGTTGGGAGCTTTTGGTTTGACATGGACAGTTACAACTTGAAAAGTGAGGAGGTCGGACGGTACATTGAGTACAAGAAAATCCGTCGAGTTAGGGGGTTTTTCAGAGGAATATTCTGTTATTTGGGAGTTAGAAGTTTACATTTGAGCAGCGGAGGAAAGGACAGTTACTCTAGAAATTGTGGAGGACGGACAGATTATTTTTAGTGAGCGAAAGAGAGAAATAGTTAGAACAGAGCAGCGGAACGGGGAAGCCAAAACTCTTGAGGCGGAGAAGACTAGTTTTGAACACTTGAGCGTGTAAGTTAAACTTTTTCGTTAATAGAGAGAAGCTGAACTAATGTTATTTGATTTATAAGTTGTGATAGTTGTGAAAACCCACAACTGAGGACTCTTTGAAGTTTTTTTGATTTATATTATAGTTGTGATGGATGTGATAACTTACAACAGGGGATCTCTTGAACTTTTCGTTAAAAAAGCTGAACTAATGTTATTTGATTTATAAGTTGTGATAGTTGTGAGAACCCACAACTGAGGATTCTTTAAGGGTATTTGATTATAAGTTGTATAGTTGTGAGCCAAACAGAGGATCTCTTGAACTTTCGTTAATAGGAAGCTGAACTAGTTTTTATTTGATTTATAAGTTGTGATAGTTGGAAAACCACAACTGAAGTTCTTTGAAGTGTTAATTGATTTATAAGTTGTGATGGATGTGAAACCCAAAACTGAATTCTTTAAAGTGTTATTTGGATTATAAGTTGTGATGGATGTGGGGAACCCACACTGAGGACTTTTGAAGTGTTATTTAACTTATAAGTTGTGATGAATGTGAGAACCACAACAGGGGACTCTTTGAAGTTTTATTTGATTTATAGTTGTGATGGATGTGAGACCCACAACAGATTATCTCTTGAACTTTTCGTTAATGAAGAAGCTGACTAATTTTTTGATTTATAAGTTGTGATAGTTGTGAGAACCACAGTGACTCTTTGAAGTGTTATTTGATTTATAAGTTTTGATGGATGTGAGAACCCACAACTGAGGATTTTTTGGTTTATTTGATTTATAAGTTGTGATAGATGTGAAAACCCCACAACGGCATTTCTTGAACTTTGCATAATTAGTGGAATGCTGAATAGTGTATTTGATTTATAGGTTGTGATAGATGTGGGAAAACCCAGAAGGGTTCCTTGAACTTCTGTTTTGAGAGAAGGCATTAAATTACATTGATTTTCAGGAAAGTTATTTATGTACTTTTGGTCTCCATATCATTGAGTCTTTTGGTGCAGCGTGACCTAGGATATTCTTAAATTGATTGTGCGGCCACAATAGTTTACTAACTTATATAGACATAGGTCAAAATAGTTTAGTAGTGTGTAGTAGTATAGTAGTAGTAAATTCCTGAAAGTTGGAACGGTAAATTTGGGGTCAAACAGTAGGCTGTGTAGATTTTGAACTGTAAGAAAGAAAGTAGTTATGTTGTGAGAGATTGAAATTAACAAATTGTATTATGCATTAAGAACTTTTAAAATTGTTGTGCATATTAATAACTACTTTTAAGCTCTGGTGGTGAAATATTGTATACTTCCTGATATATATTTTTTTTATGCGATAAATTGTCAACATGACAGAAGCAGGGAAAACTTATGTTAGATGGGTAGCAGAATGAAAATCCATTTTTTCCAGGGGTTTAAATTCACAACTGTGTGGAATTGGCATTTCAGTATGGAATGCGCCAAAAGATTACAAGAAGAAGCAGAAATTTGGGACATAGGTCAGGAGAGTAGTGTTTTTAGAGACAGGCGTATTTATTCCATAAATTGTTTTAAGGAAATAAGAGCTGTCCAGAATAAGGAAGATAGACATGAAGCCAAGAAAGAATTTAGAGACATGCGTAGGAGATGTGAAAGTGGGGGTAACTGGAAAAATAAGGAAAATAGACATGAACAAGAAAGAATTTAGAGACATGCGGTAGGAGATGATGGAAGTGAGGTGAATGGAGAAATAAGGAAGATATAAAGTAGGAGGAAATATATAAGTAGAAATGGCGAGAAAAAGATTAACAGGGTTGAAAAAGGGCGATAAAGAGTTACAGAGAGAAGTTAAGGAAAACAAGAAGAACTAGAGAGGTTACAGGCAGACAAATACAAACAAGATGGGGTTAATAGAGGATTTTCCCGATGAGATAAACGAGTTGAAAAATGAAAATATGAAGAATACAAAGAATATTGAGTGGGGGAAGTAAGTAATAAAGAAGATACATCAGCGTTGAAAAGACAGGTAAGATGTTACAAAAGAGAGAAAAGGGCATCTGGAAGGGGGGAATAGTCTATTAAACCATTGATGAACTGAAGGAAGTAGCAGAATATGATTTAGAGAACGAAGAGCTACGTAGATGGAATGATCTGTTTCGGGAAGACGAAGGTAGGAAGAAAACGCCTGCTAAGAAGAAAGAAGTAGCAGCAGTGGTTCAAGGTGTCAGGTGAGGAAGAAAACGCCTGCTAAGAAAAAAGAAGTAGCAGCAGTGGTTCAAGGTGTCGAGGTAGGAAGAAACAGTCTGCTAAGAAGAAAAAGTAGCAGCAGTGGTTCAGGTGTCGAAGGTAGGAAAAACAGTCTGAAGAAGAAAAGTAGCAGTAGTGGTTCAAGGTGTCGAAGGTAGGAAGAAAACGCCTGCTAAGAAGAAAGAAGTAGCAGCAGTGGTTCAAGGTGTCGAAGGTAGGAAGAAACAGTCTGCTAAGAAGAAGGTAGCCAGTGGTTCAAGGTGTCAAGGTAGGAAGAAAAAGCCTCTAGAAAGAAAGAAGTAGCAGCAGTGGTTCAGGTGTCGAGGTGGGAACAAACAGTCTTTTAAAGGGAGATGCAACTGGCGGGGTAAGGGAAGGGAAATTGTTATGAAAAGAAGCATTGTAATTAAGAGATGATTTTAAAGAGATACACTGGGGTATATTGAAATTTAAAGAGATATGTATTAAGAATGCACTGTGTGTGCATGTATTGAGATAGCACTGGTGTGCATTTATATTTTTTTAAGAATATCACTGTGTGTGCTTTTTATAGTGCATGTGTGTGCATTTGATATAGCAGCACTGTGTGTGCATTTAATATGGGTAGCACTGTGTGATTTGATATGAGACACTGTGTGTGCATTTAATATAAAGTAGCACTGTGTGTGCATGTGTATAAAAGTAGCACTGTGTGTGCATGTTTAAGAGATAGCACTGTGTGCATTTGATTTTAAAGAGATAGCACTGTGTGTGCATTGAATTTAGAGATGATATTAAGATAGCACTGTATGTGCATTGATTTTAAAGAATAACACTGTGGGTGTGCATTGATTTTAAAGAGATGACACTGTGTGTGCCTTTGATATTAAGAAGTAACACTGGGTGTGCATGTTAAGAATAACACTGTGGGTGTGCATTTGAAAATTAAAAATAACACAGGTTCATGTGTTAAAGAAGCACTGTGTGTGCATGTGTATTAGATATATCACTGTGTGTGCATGTGTTTAAAGTAGCACTGGGGGTGCATTGGATATAAGATAGCACTGTGTGTGACTGAAAATATGTTGGATGTATAGAGATAGAGGAGAGATGCGTTGAGATATGCATCATCTTTGAAATATTTAGAGGAGATAACGGGTCTTAATAGTATGGGGATAGCGTTTGGGGAGTTCAGATGGTGCAGTGGCACTGATTGCAGGGTGTATTAGAGACAGTGCATGGTGGGTGCATTTGTTTGGAGAGATTTAGAAAAATGGTAGGGTTACCATGGAATAGGATTGAATAACTTGGATTTTTAGAAAGAGTTATAGATGTCCCCCAAAGGAAGGGGAAATTTACCTGGTTGTAAATTGTATTGACAATCGCGTGGTTTCGACTGGAGAAGAAAGGTAGGAAATGTACATTTGTAATTTTTTGTATGTGTAACCAGTGTGTCACAAGCTTTTTACCTGGTTAATGTCCTTGTACTGATTTTTTATATACTGGAGTTCATGAAGGCGATGTATGAGTGGTGCATGTTAAGTGTGTTATGACATTGAGTTTATATCTCCATTCAATTAGTCTATGTATGGAGACAGTGCATAAGGTACCTTAACAAGCTGGGTTACTGTGCATATTAGAAGCTGTGCGTTGTGAGGGGACTAGAGAATGCAGAGGCGTAGAGATGTGTACCTAGGGGAAACAGGTTATATTGAGAGATCAGCTTTGCGACTAAAGAATAGTGCTGTGTGCACTTAAGGAGAATACAGAAAATACAGAGAGGAGATGGTAGGAGTCGGGCAAGAATGTTTTGGAAAATTCCACAGCAAATGGGTTTTACCACTTATTCTCCATGAAACATTGTCTATCCGGCTATATTCCTACATTGGCTCGACCCGTCCCCAGATGGGTGTTACCATTTTATTTTTGTGTTTGTCTGTTTCCGATTAATCTCTGGTTTGTGCATTACTACCATGTATTGCTGCATTTAAAATGGATATGTATAATATTTTTCGTGGGCATGAAATTGCTGAATATACCTTTTTGTATAATTTAAGATATGCATCATTGATTATTGTTGTTTGTTATGGTCATATGGACCTGTATAACTTTACCTTAATACCATGTAGTTGAATTGACATGAATATGATGAATTTTTGCTTTGACATATGTATGCTAGATCCTGATACTGTCCTATGGGATGTTTTTTTTTCATCCCGGTCAATTACCGTACCCTGACTATGTCATTTTAAGAGCTGTGCATGGAAGGCCAGGAGATAATGAGGGTAATCAGATTTATGACTTGCGGTCGAGTGACGAACGCCGAGGGTTTACACCTCCCTTTGGTTGACCAGTCTCCCAAAGAAGGTTACATTTTTTTCTAGGAGATCACGGATGAAATGAATGGTTTAATATATGTAAACATTTCAAATTGGATGTATTGATCTAGCGATGTATATTGATGTTAGTTGCATTTATGAGCCCGAGTGGAAAAAGACATTCACCTGATGTAATTGTTTTACTTTCAACATAGATGATTGTATACAAACGTTTTCATAGGATTTTTTTTTGTAAATGGTTAGAACATTGTTATATTTGGACTGGATCAGTTGGAAGATTGATGGTGGGACTTTAGGATATGTAGGAGAAGGGACTTTAGAACTTTATGGATGAGCTAAAGTTCTAGATGCATGGGATGGTCTGTAACAGTTTCATGTTATCTAACTAGTTATGGACAGGGTAACAGAAAAAGAACACTTATTGTCCAGCGTCCTTGACCAAGTTAGTAGTAAATAAATTGTTTAACAGTCCAACTTGCTGCCAGTAGAGTGTTAAATTCGAAATAGGTTCCCGGCCGAGGTGAAGCGAGGACTCCGTAAATCGAGGATCTTGAACCAGAAAAAGGGACGGTTGGAGCTTTTGGTTTTGAGCAGTAGGACAGTTACAACCGAGAAGTGAGGGGGGTCGGACGGATACATTGAAGTACAAGAAATACCGTCAGTTGGGGGGTTTTCAGAGGGAAAATTCTTTATTTGGGGTTAGAAGTTTACATTTGAGCAGCGAGAAAGACAGTTACTCTAGAGAAGTTGTGGAGGACGGACAGATTATTTTTTAGTGAGCGTAAGAGAGAGAATAGTTAGAACAGAGCAGCGGGAAAGGAAGCCAAAATCTCTTGAGCGGAAGACTAGTTTTGAACCCCTTGAGCGTGTAAGTTAAACTTTCGTTAATAAAAGAAGCTGAACTAATGTTATTTGATTTATAAGTTGTGATAGTTGTGAGAACCCACAACTGAGTATTCTTTGAAGTGTTATTTGATTTATAAGTTGTGATGGATGAGAGCCACAACTGAGGATTCTTTGAAGTGTTATTTAGATTATAAGTTGTGATGGATGTGAGAACCCACAACTGAGGACTCTTTGAAGTGTTATTTAACTTATAAGTTGTGATGAATGTGAGAACCCACAACAGAGGACTCTTTGAAGTGTTATTTGATTTATAAGTTGTGATAGTTGTGAGAACCCACAACTGAGGGTTCTTTGAAATGTTATTTATAAGTTGTGATGGATGTGAGGGAAACCCCAAATGAGGACTCTTTAAATGTTATTAACATAAGGTGTGATGGATGTGAGAACCACAACGAGGATTCTTTGAAGTGTTATTTAACTTATAAGGTGTGATGGATGTGAGAACCCACAACAGGATCTCTGAACTTTTTGTTAAGAGAAAGCTGAACTAGTGTTATTGATTTTTAGTTGTGATGTGTGAGAACCACACTGAGGGATTTCTTGAACTTTCTAATTAGTGGAGGATGCTGAACTAGTGTATTTGATTTATAGGTTGTGATAGATGTGGGAAACCCGACAGAGGTTCCCTTTAACTTTCTGTTAATTGTAGAAAACGACTTAATGGTTTTCACAATTGATTTTCAGGAAAGTTATTTGTGTACTTTTGGTCTCATATCAGTTGAAAAGTATGTACGTTTTACCAGTTTAGATATACAATATATAAGATCCAATAAACTTGTATAAGTTGTTTAGACAGTCTTGTGTGAATTTTATGTAGTCGATTGTCAGGTGTCGGACTTAGTGGTAGATGCTATTTTTTTCTCTTTATATTTCTGGGACCTTGCCAGCTAGTCTTTATATTTAGAGCACTGTCTTGGTAATCTGCGCATGTGACCGAATAACTTAATTTGTTTCTTGGATAAGTTCAGTGATGTTGAATCCACCTTTACCTGATATCTTCATTTCTAAACATGTCTGTTCTTTATACTCTCGCATTCGTGTGAACATTTGATTTTCTCGTGACTATTTTTCTTCATCGTTTGATGTCCGTTTGGTTTGAATTATATCATCAATCAAGCTTTATGGTGGAGAACTATTGTGTTGGACAATAGTCTTTTATTTTCATGATGACATGTTTACATTTCCAAATTGCTGCCATTTGTCCTATGTTTTGATGTGCTTTATTGCATCTATATATCAAGTTAGTAGCTTGCTTCTTGTGGAACGTCACATTCATCACAGCCTGCCTGAAAAGCTATCTGTCTCTTGCAAGTTATCCTGCCTCTTCCAGCGTCATAGGTCTAGAACTCACGAAATGCATATTTTCATTAAAATATCGATTTTCCAAATATGTTTTATTCTGTTAGGTTTATATCTCTAGAATCGAAATCAGTAAAAACAATTGAATGTTTTTTAAAATTAAATTTGAAAATGAGTTTTTAAACAGCCCACCCCCTCGGGGATTTAACATATTTTAAAATTTAAAGTCTAGAAATACCCTTGTTGGTAATTAGTGATGGGCATCTCTATTCTATAAGACATATTGAATTATATATCATTGTAAAGTACCAGTGTGAGAAAAACGTTGTTGGTTCATCCAATTCTATGGAGCTAAGCTGCCAATTTTATTTTATGAGTCAGTGAAAAGAACAACTTGTTTATTGCCAGTTGCTCTGTGATGCAGATTCCAAAGCTTTTGTAGAAACAAATACATCTTCAACTTGATATTGAAATTGTCAAAAAAGATTTTATCAATCCATAGCTAAACAAATGTTATCTCATTAGTCTACGTCAATATTTGCCTATATTAAAATGGTGGATTCTCTCATGCTCCACATCAAAAAAACATAGATAACTGGGGAAGAGAAAGGGGGCACATATAATACAGGTGGATTTAACTATAACCATACAGGACATGTTCTGTCAATCATACAAGCGATTTATGTGAAAATTGTTTGTAAAGTTTGATCTTTTATTTTTTACCCAAAATATTTTTTTAAAATTTCAGTTTTCTCCAATTGTGATTTTCACTAATTTAGAAAGTGTTTAATAGGTTAGTCTCAGTAACCATTTAAGATATCAATATGAAATTGGCATACATATAGATCTATCAATACCGAGGGCAGTCAGATATAGAAATGCAAGTTTTGATCAATATATTTTAAACACAATATTTTATTAACCATAAATTTTTTGGTTTTTTTAAATTGTATATGTCTTATTCATTTTCACTTTTATCGGCTTGTTATCTGTACCTAGAACAATTTAAAGTTTCTAGTGCCTAGAACTTTGGCTTATTTAAGTATTTCAATTTATAAACAAAGAATAATATGAACTAGTTGTGAGTACTTACCCATTGACATTGTTTATAATCCCAAAATGCTACTACCATGGGAACCGACAAGTAATTATAAGTTATATAATATTTAATCCCAGACACCTCTAGTACTACCTGATAAACAATATTTCATTTGACTGAGAAATAAGCGATAGAGCAAAGACTGGTATATACAGTATTACATAAGAAGGAAAAAATTAATTATAAGATATGAAAAAAAAAACACTCAACGTTTCGAGTGTAAGACCTTTATCAAGGAAAAAAAACTAAATTAACTAAAACATGAATACTAACAAATGTCTGAAATGGAAATAATGAAGTTGAAATGTTTCTGTACTCCCCTTTTATGTCCTGCTGCCACCTTTGTCTTGTAAACCCTCCCTGTTTTTCAGGATACATGACTTTCAATGCCTTTCTCTCCAGACACATGTGGGGTTTAATGTAGCCCATAATGAATCTGTCAGGACATGATGTTATTTATGAGCTAATGTTCCTTGATATTCGATATATATATAAATATATCAATTTCTGGTATTAAACATAAAGTCGCATGCATTGTATTGTCACGATGTGTCTAAAGTCAAACTGAGTCTATTGTTTCCGAACTGATGCTCACAGCAGTGTGAGCAGAACATATGTGCTAATCTCCCCACAACATATTTCTAAGGGTATGCGTACAGATGTTTCCCGTGACTTCTGGTTATAGATACTTATGTCTCGCCATTCGACGTCCAGCTCTACAGTACAACGTGTCATTCAAACTCCTTAAATCGCTCTATTTATTCAACGTCAAAGTTAGTATCATCATCCAACATAGGTCGTGGCCAGAAACCAAGAAAATCCCATAGTCTATCCTAAACTCTGCACAAATATATGCTTTCGATTTAAACCTCCTAGTTCGGACTAAAGTCATGTCAGGTACAGTCTTCGACCAATCTGTTTATACTTAGTATATTACATACACGTGTACATTACTAGTCATTTTTACTCATATCTCAATGATTTACAACACATGTCACACTAACTAAACAAACTGAACTGTGTTGATGTACTCATATCTCAATGATATTACAAAACATGTCAACATTAACGTAAACGGAACTGAAATGTGTTGAGTGATGTAAACAAAATATATTGGATTTGTTTTCTTTCTAATTATAGATGTCCTTATTTCATATAAACAATGTACGTGTTATCTTTCATGTAGAATGTCAAGCATATATTTTCGGATCAGATTGTCATCTCACATGTCCCACTGGTTGTTCTTACAATTGCAACACAACTGATGGACGATGTTTCGGTAAGATAAACTTTAACTGGTGATTGTCTTTATGTGTAATATAAATATATAGAAATGTTTCAGTTTGAAATATCTTCATGGCACTCCAGACATGTCTATATGGATCGATTGACTTGACAATCTCCCAAAATCTACAGCGAAACCCAAACCCTAACAGTTTTATGTTGATTGTAACCTAAATATATACAAGTTGCGATGTTCTCTCTCGCAATCCCAAACCTCATTCCAAAATCTTACATTCTAACTGTTGGCCTGGTTGGTTTGGATGGAAATCATCTTTGCGACACACTCTCGAGCAGGGTAAAGATGTCAGCCTTACCATTGTCTATTCTAGATCTTTGATAGCAAATTATGATCTGTATGACCGGGCAATTTATTATTATTTTACGTATGTGATGACATGTATGCCGTTACTCATTAAAACTGTTATCTATCTTTTTGTCATTCACATCAGCTTACTACTCTATTTTGTTTAAATATTAATGATTTGATGTTTATGTGTTGGGATTTTTTACAATCTAGTTGTTTTGTTGACATTTTATGTTGTCACTACGATATTATGTTACGTCAACTTAAATTTTATGTCTGCAACGCTATATTATAACGTAATCACAGTTAACATTACGATGTGACATACAATCTTGGGATACCTGTCTTTGTGTGTCCTTATTGCACATGAAACTACAACCACCATTGCTATAGTCGGTTCCAAATTCGTGCCACATTGTTATGCTTTTTTTCTGAGCAAACTACATGATGTAAACAAGTGGGGGTTTATTTGTCAAATAGACTAAGAATGTCTATTAAATGCGAATGTATGATCAACAAATGTAAACTGTAAACAAGTGGGTGTTTGTTTAGCAAGTAGACTAAGAATATCTATGACAATGTGAATGTATAATCAACAAATGCAAACAAGTGGGTGTTTGTTTGGGAAATAGACTAAAAATATCTATGAATGTGAATGTATGATCAACAAATGTAAACTGTAAACAAGTGGGTGTTTGTTTAGCAAGTAGACTAAGAATATCTTGAAATGTGAATTAAATCAACAAATGAAACAACTGGGTGTTTTTTCAAATAATAAGAATGTCTATGACAATGTGAATATAAATCAACAAATGCAAACAAGTGGTGTTTGTTTGGCAAATGAACTAAGAATATATATGACAATGCGAATTTATAATCAACAAATGTAAACACAAAGACATTTTGGAAGGAACCATTTATCTACTGTTTGTCAGTCATCTACAAAAACCGAATGTATAAATAAAATAAGTCAACTGTACGATGTATAAATAAAATAAGTCAACTGTACGATGTATGATTTTTTTATAACAAGGCTGTAAAAATGTTCGTTAACAAGGATATATGTCTAAATAAGGAGAATAATAACAATGATACACTATTAAATTATATCATTCAGAATCTGATCTATCTAAGAGGTTAATAACTAAACGGGTTTGGGGAAATTACAAAACATCTCTTTCCAGTAATCTTCATCTTCTGGAGCACATAATCTTCACATTTTGTCCAGTATTCAATGTCTATCTTTGAGTGAAATTCACGTAGCACTTTACCATCACACATTTTATTAAAATGTTGTGTTCTGGGCAGCTACTTGTCCTTTCATACTAGCTCACACAAGTTCCATTGGATTTAGATGTGAATGATAATGTTGGATACGTAAAAGTGTGACCATTGCTTGAATCATTTTGTCGATCTGAAATATTTGTTCTTCTTCGTCTGTCTGACACTCTGCAATAACTCTAGTTTCAAATATGTATTTTCAAATAGAACTAGTCATTTGTGCTTGATGTGGTTGGAATGTTGTCTTCCTGTGATATAACATTATGATATGAAACATTGTCCCTTACGACACAACGGTCGATCTAGAGTAGGTAGGATAGTGTTCTCCTAAAGAAGAATGAAATATACCAGACACAACGGTCGATCTAGAGTAGGTAGGAGAGTGTTCTCCTAAAAAAAGAAGAAATATACCAGACACAACGGTCGATCTAGAGGTAGGAGAGTGTTCTCCTAAAGAAGAATGAAATATATAACAGACACAACTGTCGATCTGGTGGTAGGATAGTGTTCTCCTAAAAAAAGAAGAAATATATACCAGACACAACGGTCGATCTAGAGTAGGTAGGAGAGTGTTCTCCTAAAGAAGAAGGAAATATATACCAGACAA
Organism: Arion vulgaris; assembly: GCA_020796225.1. NCBI lineage: Eukaryota > Metazoa > Mollusca > Gastropoda > Stylommatophora > Arionidae > Arion > Arion vulgaris. The sequence goes on from JADZMA010000434.1 coordinate 34,700, forward strand.
CGGTCATCTAGGTAGGTAGCAGAGTGTTCTCCTAAAAAAGAATGAAATATACAGACACAACGGTTGATCTAGAGTAGGTAGCAGATGTTCTCCTAAAAAAGAATGAAATATATAACAGACACAACGGGTTTATCTAGAGTAGGTAGGAGAGTGGGTTTTCCTAAAGAAGAAGGAAATATACCCGACACAACGGTCGATCTAGAGTAGGTAGCAGAGTGTTCTCCTAAAGAAGAAGGAAATATACCAGACACAACGGTTGATCTAGAGTAGGTAGGAGAGTGTTCTCCTAAGAAGAAGAAATATATACCAGACACAACGGTCGATCTAGAGTGGGTAGGATAGTGTTCTCCTAAGAAGAATTAAATATATACCAGACACAACGGTT
>JADZMA010000435.1:0-35084 GCA_020796225.1 Arion vulgaris
TTTCCCTTTTTTGAACGCCCATATCAACATTTGTTAACCCCCCTTGAGTGATCTGTATGATCCGAGCCTAAGAGTGATTATCGTTGTGCTAGTTATGCATCTACAAGTAGCCGACTTCTGATTTCTCCTATGCTTTTTATTTACTAGAGTAGCTTCCCCAGGTCCTACATCAGTTGCCTCTTGCAACATGCCTTGTAGGTTTCAGTGGTATTATTCTTTGCTGCCCTTGTGTCCCCCAGCACCACACGAGCGATTTCATAATACAATAAAAATCTTCTTCTTCTCTCGTTCGTTCTTCACTGCCAATTTTATCATTTTTAAAATATAATTGATTCTGACATGTGCCCAAGGTGACTAGCTAGGATTTCAGCCAGCTGTTATTTACTAGGTAGCTAGCCCTAGGGAACGATCCATTCTGCCGTATATTTTGGCCCAGTTCTACGCCTTTACGATCATCTTTTTGCCGTAGCCTTTATATGATCTGAACTATGGTGTTTGGACGTCATCTCACTCTGTGTAGGATGATGGCGTCCGAAAAGTATTGCCTTAGCAAGTGTTTGGGTTTGTACCATCCAAGCCTTTGCATTATCGGCCTTACTTTTCTATCCACTGTGAGTTTGTTCCTGAGTAGGAGTATTCTCAGCCATTTCGGGGCGCTTGTCAGCACTTGATAATTTGCAAGTGTTTACTCTGTATTTTCCTGTCCCGGAAACATTGGACTGGGCTGCATAGATATTCTAAATCATTTCAATCGGCGTAGCAACGCAACTGAGATTTTGCATCGCCAGCATCACCACCTCTGTTCTTCCAAGGATGTTGTTGTTAATGCAACAGTACCTGCCCGGTTGTCCCAGGAAGGGGCAGTTTCGTTAGGCATAAATGCACTTTAGGATTTGCACTTGGCCAAACTTACACCTCAGTTCTTCGGGATGTTAGTTGTTTATGCGATCCCTGCCCAGTTGTCTCATGGAGGCAGTTTCATTAGGCACTAAACGCAACTTTAGGATTTGTACACGCCAACTTTACCCATTAGGTTTATCTGTGCTTGGCCCTGACAAGGGTTTCCGAAATCTTCTCAGTTCATCACGATCGTTACAAGTTTTCCGAGACACTTGTCTAGACCTTTGAGTTGTAATGGATTCAAGTCGCTACTGGGCTTTCCAGTTTTCACTGCTCATCTGAGTATCCGCTCACCCCTACATTTGCCGGCTCCTTCGTACGCTTCATCACTAACGCCTTGCGTATCTGCCCCGCCATTATCAGGTTTATCAGGTTTCTCACCGAGCTCATATTTACCGTGCCTCGAAACTGTCATGACACACAGCTCGACTCGGCACAGGGCTCCAGTTCACCCTTGTGTGCCCACATCTCTGCTTTGGATGCATCTCTCATCCATTCATGTTCATTGTGCGGCCCTTTCCATGCCAGAAGCTGATAATCGTAAGTGCTGTCATGAGTTTTCATTTACGTGCCTCTAGATGGCTACGATAATTTTTATCAGACATCGCTGAGAGATGTGTGCATTTTGTTCTGGGATTTTTGGCCTGCATTGCTTTTCAAGCTGCATGCTACCACTACCTGTAGCTCTTCCTCGATCCTGCCTCTTAGCCAGACTGAAACCAATGTCTGTTTCCAGGGTCACCACGAGGAGGTGGAGCAGAATCTTGATTAGTGCCAGCTCACTAATCCTGGCGCAGTGTTGTGCCCATGCGCCTTTGACCCCCACAATAGAAATGATGGCCTTCCTGTGGATAGAGATTTATACTACATGGACAGAAGAAAAAAGGTAGTATATTGTGATTAATGAATCAACTCACCAAGAGATGTCAGCTTACTCTCATTTGCTAGGGACAATGGTGGCAGGGAACGGATAACATCAAGTGCTGTGACTAGAATATCATTACAAGATGCAGACATGTGTTGACTGCTGGCAGCTAGAACCCAGTTTTGTTGAAACAATGAGAACAGCATACTGAGACCAGTCTTGACACAATTCTAATGGTGCTTCATTGCCCAATGAAGATGTATCCACATGCTCAACACTCCTGCCTTTATTAGTATCACTTGCAGCAACTAGCACAGTGGCTGGTGTTGTAGTAGTATCCAGGATCACATGATATTTTGTTGCACTTAGATACGTTGCAGAACAACTACCCTTTTAGTAAGTACCTGCAAAATAGAATCAATATTTCAGTGCCATAGCAGCAACAGTTAATTTGTCATCTCAATAGTAAACAGGAAGCAAATAATAGAATATATGACATCAGACAAATTCAGAAATAGAATTGATTGAGATGGAACCAGCCAGAAAACAAAAATAGATTATCTGAGATGGGGCCAGCTAGAAAACAAAAATAGATTATCTGAGATGGGACCAGTCAGAAAACAAAAATAGATTATCTGAGATGGGACCAGTCAGTAAACAAAAATAGATTATCTGAGATGGGACCAGCTAGAAAACAAAATAGATTATCTGAGATAGGGCCAGTCAGTAAACAAAATAGATTATCTGAGATGGGCAGCCAGAAAACAAAAATAGATTATATGAGATGGGACAGGCTAGAAAACAAAAATAGATTATCTGAGATGGGGCCAGTCAGAAAACAAAAATAGATTATCTGAGAAATTAGAGAACAAAATAGAATATCTGAGATTAGAGAATATATAGAAGAAAATGTATGATCTGTGATGAAAGAATATATAGAGAAATGTATGATCTGTGATGCATGATCTGTGATGTATGATCTGTGATGCATGATCTGTGATGTATGATCTGTGATGTATGATCTGTGATGAAAGAGAAAAAAAAGAAGAAAATATATGATCTGTGATGTATGATCTGTGATGTATGATCTGTGATGTATGATCTGTGATCAAAGGAAAAAAAAAAGAAAATATATGATCTGTGATGTATGATCTGTATGAAAGAAAAAAAGAAGAAAATATATGATCTGTGATGTATGATCTGTGATGTATGATCTGTGATGTATGATCTGTGATGAAAGGGAAAAAAAAGAAGAAAATATATGATCTGTGATGTATGATCTGTGATGTATGATCTGTGATGTATGATCTGTGATGTATGATCTGTGATGAAAGAGAAAAAAAAGAAGAAAATATATGATCTGTGATGTATGATCTGTGATGTATGATCTGTGATGAAAGGGAAAAAAAAGAAGAAAATGTATGATCTGTGATGTATGATCTGTGATGTATGATCTGTGATGAAAGGGAAAAAAAAGAAGAAAATATATGATCTGTGATGTATGATCTGTGATGAAAGGAAAAAAAGAAAGAAAATGTATGATCTGTGATGTATGATCTGTGATGTATGATCGGATGAAAGGGAAAAAAAGAAGAAAATATATGATCTGTGATGTATGATCTGTGATGTATGATCTGTGATGTATGATCTGTGATGAAAGAAAAAAAAAAGAAGAAAATGTATGATCTGTGATGAAAGTACAGCAGACAATAACAAAACATGACATGAGATAAAGCTAAGTTAGTGTTAAAATGTGATGATTCTTCACCACTAAGAGCATGAGACATGAAACCCATTACCTGAGCAAAAGGTGTGTTACTACTAACAACTTGTGCCAAGAAGAGTTGGTTTGACAACAAGGAGTTGAGTAACTGTTCTTGTTCATCTAAGCTAGAGTTGTCTGAACTACTACTAAAATCTGAAAGTGTTGGACCTTTCAAAAAGATGGCCTGCGGAGGGATGCATATAATTTCCTTATTGTTGATCAGACGCTGATAAAGTCCCTCAACATCCTCTTTTAGTGTCAGATTCTCACAATCTTCTTCCACCCACACAGAGTTAAAGTGCTCCATCCATTTGAATTTATGCAGTGCCATACTGCTACTGTCATCAGACATTCATCTGCAACAATAAAGACATATTTCTATCATCACATCAAAACAAACACATAATAAAGAAAATGTATGAGGAGACAATGGGTAGAGTACTGCATGAAGGAAAACTGACAGCTAACTAACCTAATAAAGAAAATGTATGAGGGAGACAATGGGTAAGTACTGCATGAAGGAAAACTGACAGCTAACTAACTAATAAAGAAAATGTATGAGGAGACAATGGGTAGAGTACTGCATAAAGGAAAACTGACAGCTAACTAACCTAATAAAGAAAATGTATGAGGAGATAATGGCTAGAGTACTGCATGAAGGAAAACTGACAGCTAACTAACCTAATAAAGAAATGTAGAGAGACAATGGTTAGAGTACTGCACGATGGAAAACTGACAGCTAACTAGCCTAATAAAGAAAATGTATGAGGAGACAATGGGTAGAGTACTACATGATGGAAAACTGACAGCTAACTAACCTAATAAAGAAAATGTATGAGGAGACAATGGGTATAGTACTCATGAAGGAAAACTGACAGCTAACCAACCTAATAAAGAAAATGTATGAGGAGACAATGGGTAGAGTACTGCATGAAGAAAACGACAGATAACCAACCTAATAAAGAAAATGTATGAGGAGACAATGGGTAGAGTACTGCATGAAGGAAAACTGACAGCTAACTAACCTAATAAAGAAAATGTATGAGAGACAATGGTAGAGCACTGCATGAAGGAAAACTGACAGATAACCAACCTAATAAAGAAAATGTATGAGGAGACAATGGGTAGAGTACTACATGAAGGAAAACTGACAGAGGCCTTTGAAATAAAGACAGGTGTGAGACAGGGCTACCTTTTATCACCCTTCCTCTTCCTGCTGGCTGTTGACTGGATAGTGAGATCAACATCAGCCAGGGGGAGAAATGGAATACAGCGGACCATGATGAGTCAATTGGATGATTTAGATTTTGCAAATGATCTAGCACTCCTCTCTCAGCAGTCATCAACAGATGCAAGAAAAAACTAAACTGAAACAATCTCACAACAACTGGGTCTGACTATTCTGGAGAAAAAACAAAGTTATGAGATTAAATGCTAATTCTAGAGACCCGATGATACTGAGAGGATCTCCATTAAAGAGTGGACACATTTACATTTTGGAAGTGTTATCAACATTCAAGGTGGCTCAGATGAAGATGTTAGGGTTAGAATACAAAAAGCAAGATCAGCCTTTGCCATTCTGAAGAACGTATGGAGTTCAAGAATGATCAGGAATAAAACTAAGATAATAATATTTAACTCAAATGTCTGCCGCGTGCCCAGCGTGTTCGTATAGCGTTGGACTACGGGTGACTAGTCCTCTGTAAGTGCGGGTTCAACACATGGACTGGCAGAAAAGCTTTAGGTTCCCAGATTTATGGTGTTCGTGGCACCGAGCCGAAGGGTTACGATGTCCATGACTGAGCCAAAGAGCTTTCGGTTCAAGTGCTTCTGGATCGAAAAACAATAAAAACTCAAATGTCAAGGCTGTCCTTCAATATGGAGCGGAGACATGGAGAACAACTAAGGGGAACACCAAAATGTTGCAGACATTCATCAATAGATGCCTGTGCAAGATACTCCATCTGTGATGGTATGACAAGACTACAAACAGGGAACTGTGGGATAGAACAGGACAACGACAGGTAAAACAAGAGATAAGGAGCAGAAGGTGGCGATGGATAGGACACACACTGAGGAAACCCCCAAACAGTATCACAAGACAGGCTCTCCGATAGAACCACCAGGGCAATAGCGGTAGGGAAGACCTAGGAACACCTGGAGATGGGAGTTGTAGACGGAATGCAAGAAATTAGGGAGAGTGGTGAGATCTGGAAAGAATGGCCTTGGATAGGCGGGCTTGGAGGGCCTTGATTGCAGACCTATGCTTCTCTAGGGGCGAAGAAGACATCAAAACAATGTCAAGACTACAAGACAAACATCAAAACTACAACACAAACATCAAGTCTGCAAGGCAAACATCAAGTATACAAGATAAACATCAAGTCTACAGTACACACATCAAGTATACAACACAAACATCAAATCTATTTACAACGTCTACATCGTAAACATCAATTCTACAACACACAATCCTTAGTTCTATCACACAAATAAGTGTTTACAATACAAACATCAAATCTACAATATAACCATTACTTCTTCAGCACAAATATAGAAACTACCAAAAGGTATTCAGTCTTCAGTTTCAAATATTTTTCATTGCACCCCAGACATGCCCGCTGCCCAATATCCTTTGCAATATCTCCAACAGCATCCAGCGCCCTTCCGTGTCAGTTTGATATTGATTGATGAGCCTACCATATGACTGGTGTGCTGTTCTTTTTTTAGATTGGCCCCCCAACCTTCAACCCAAAATAGAAAGTCTCAAAACAATTGTAGCCCAAAAAAATTAAAGAAATTGATTTGTCTTTTTTCTAAACACTACAATTTTTTGAAGTAAAAATATATTTTTTGTAAAACTGTGGAGTGTACAATTTGAAATACAAATGTACATAAGTGCATGCCTTCAAGACAACCCCTGATTTTTTTTTAAATAATGTTTTTTATTAATTTATTCATGCACTACTTTTGTAGATCAACGTAGAGATAAGGGCAGGGGTTTTGTCAATGTGTAGTAACTTGTCAACATAAAGATAAAATTTAAGATTAAAAGACAAAAAGTTATTCATGACATTTACAATGATGTTGAAGAAAAACGAAATGTTGCAATGAAACCATTTTACAATGATGTTGAAGAAGAAATCAGAAATGTTGCAATGAAACAGAATTTTTAATTAAAACACCTTTCCCGATGGGTAAGTATGCAGGGTGATGATGACTCCCACTGGTTTTCTAGTTACATACGCCCCATTCTTTCATTAAACTGCTAATTCCTATTTTTACAATTTTTTTTTGCAAAAATTTTTTCAATCCTAGTATAGAGATAGCATTAGTTGCTCTGTTCTCACCCCCACAGACAGTTGGAACCAGGAGTATGGTTCCCTTTACCCATTTAAGACAACTTGAGGTTGAACAAAAAAAAAAACACATTCCCAATTTTTTTAAACAAAAATCAAAAATACTAAGGGATGCATATTCCCCGTGACAACTTTGGGTGTGAAGCATGGGCATTTAAAAAGGAACAAAAAAATATACATGCTTTTTAATATAAGTGATACAGAAGTCTTTTTTGATATCAAGGACAAAAGCCCATCCCCACACGTAATGGCAAGAGGGGCAGTTAACTAAATCTTTCACCTGGGAAAAAGACAAAGAGAAAGAAAAAAAATCTTTTCCCGAAAAAACAAAAAAAAGAAAAAATGGCTGATGCTACAAATAAAAAGAGAAAATTGAGATATTTTAATATAAAAAGATATGAAGGGGGGCAAAAAGGGTCTGGAAAAAAAACATTGGCAAAAAGAAGAAGAGGAAGACCACGGAGAAGATGGATTCAGGGGTATAACTGATGGTTTTAAAAGTGGCTGCAGGGGAGGAAATTGGCCTTAATGAGAGAAATTCTGGGGGACTGTTGGGGGGGGAAAGTTTGCCCAGGGCAAACTATTTGAATATGGGAAAATTGAGGCATTAGATACAAACCTTCTGCTCTCTCATTGCTATAAGCATCTACATGACTCAGACAGTAGGGTTCATGCTCAGACTTGGAGGTTGAAAAATCTTAAAAATTTTTCCACTTATAATGAAACCACATTCAGTCTTCTTTAAACATGAGCTGAGAATAAGACTTGATAATTAATGCCATAGTAAAAAAAGTTCAGAGAGACATTGAAGAGCAACAGTATGGCCTCAACCTACATCCTCATACTAGAAGTAGTTGGCTATATGTTCTGCAATGACTAAGTATATGTACTAAAAACCCAAGTATATATCTCAACATGGTAGATAGACAGACAAATTTTGGTAACAACATCATGCCCAGTGTTATCTGCTGTCAAGAGATTCATTTTGTAGATGAATTTTTTCTCATTTCCCCAATCCTTCATTCATTAACCTTTTTGTCTCAGGAGACAATAGTCTTGGCCCTTAGTATGTTTCTCGCTGAATCACAACTTTTTTGTGGCTGTAATGGCCTATTCTGGAGTGCCAACCCTTTGCCACAGTTGTTGTAGGTAAAACGGGAGCTGATACATAGGATTTTCTTCTGCTCTTTTGCTTACTTGATCTACTGTTTTCTGAAGAATGTTATAAAATTCCTCTATGTCTTCTTCTTCTGATCTGAGAGGTATATTTGTCAAGTGTAATGTTTTTTGGACTTCCTTAAATCTTACACTAATGATTCTTTCATTTATGGGATTATATCCTGGGAGTGTATTAGATGTTTGTTTTCTAGATATAAGCCACTCCATTACCTTTTTTTTCCCCTCCAGAGTATATAAACATTCCATTTTGTGTTTTAAAAATGACCTTGTCCGCTCCACCTATGCTCAGAGATTCCCCCCAAAGTCTCTCTCTCGATCGTCTTTTTTTGCCATTTTTATCGTTCTTATTGTGATATATAAACAACCTTTGCCGAGAACGTTTGTTTTACGGCACAATATTCAGTACCAATTGAGCTCTAGTGCTTGTCCTTTGGTGACGTGTCCATTTCAACCAGTGTTTACTGGTCCTCCGTCAGCCTGACTGTCTCCCCGCCAACCTGCAAGGCAGCAGGTTTGCCCAATCTATCGATATTTAATCTTTCTATTTCATTCTCAACTATCTGGTGTTTCCTCTCATTCATCGCTTCACATTCCACATTCCTATTTTAATTGTCTATTTAAGTGCTTTAAGTCCAACGTGAGGGCCAGCCTTGACAACACAGTCAGGCTTTTGGCCGTCATCAGATTTGTTAGTCTATTCCCGCCTTGGACTCTTCCCCAGTGTGTTTATAAGATCCTCCTAGTCTGGGGGCCTCAACAACGGATCTTGCTTCTATTATATTGTATTCCATATTATTGTTAGGTTTTTCTAGGCATTGTCTTGAAGGTAGTCAGCCATTGCTTTCCTTCCTGGCAGTGACTATACTGGTCCATGACCGTAACCATTGTCTCTATTACAGAGATCCTCTGACTACCGTCGTGAGTTTTGAGACTATAACCATTGACACTCTGTCGGCTGCTCCCTCACTAATCCACCACCTGCTCCCATGGCTTCCACGTGACCCTGCCGGAAGGGGGCACTAACGGTACTCCACCTTGCCCAAGGGTGTCCGTAGACTAGCGGAGGAAGGGACGACTTATCTCCTTTGATATAGGTTTACCTCTCCGCTACCTAGCCTGGAAACAAGATGCATTTATGCAGCCTAGCATAGTGAGGAGAGAATGAAGAGGAAAGCTACCCTGGTGTGATAGTAGTGCAATAGGCAGTAGCACCTAGTATGAGATCTGCTCACACACACCAGATGGAGATTTCATAGTGTCAGTGTCTTCATTACCTCTCTTGTCAGCTCTAGTGATTGAATCAGAGCTACCAGAAGAATTCTGAGAATGCTTGTAGCCTGGCTGGTAGGGTGATTTTGTTTACATGATAAATATAGGTCTATCTAATGTTTGTTGATACAGTATTTGCATAAAACTTGTCCAGAAATAGCAATCAGTCGTGATTAACACAATAGTTACTAGTGGCTATAACAACACAACAATTAGACACATCACTAACAATAAAGTACTACTACATACTAACAGTATTACTCAATTAGTTAGTGTAGTGTTAGTTCCAGGGAAGGTCCTGTTAATTTTGACGTTGAGAATTCGTGTGCAGATGATCAAGTCATTTTATCCTATCTCAAATTGCCCACTAATAAGCTATCCTTAGCATGTTTAACAAGATATATCCAAGTCTGCTAACAACGGATTATGGCTCGACTATGCCTAAAATACTACAGCTTCCTTAACTCGCGTCGAAAGCCGGTACTGCCAGAAGTAAAAATGTTAATGACCAGGTATTCTTATTTTTCTTATCACTAATGCTTACCACTATACTTGATATTAACAGTTAGCCAGCGAGAACAAAAACAAGACAAATATCTAACATTTAAACTAAAAAAAATCCGAAAACAGTGGTCATGGGTAACAGGCTTAAAACAAATCTGCGTTGCTTGACTGAGTACTCAGTTCTGCTAGCTAGAGAGCAGATGTTTGTACGGTTGTCCAGATTTGTTACCACTTCCGAATCAATGGCCTTCACCTTCACTTGCTGTTGGAAAAATACAATTAACTATATATTCGAATTTTGTCGTTTATATGTTTGTTTTATACAGTCGATTAAAACTTGTTTTAACCGGAGTCACGGCATTTGAGCCTAAAACTATCCCCGTTGATTATTTCAATGCGATGGCGTCGTCATTATCAGTATGTGCCGTCTCCACATCAAAAGTTTATTGTAACGAATTTCCAGCAAATTATTTTGCTCGCCATGATGCCCAGCTCTTGAATTGTCCATCCTAAATGTACCTCTGCTTCGTTGTTCTCTTGACGCCCCACCTCCCCTTCCCATGATGTGCTAGACCAGACCGCTGCACAGACAAGCAGCAATGCTTGCAGTAGACTAATGCGCATTGTAAGCGTGAACAGTGTGTTACAAAAATATCCAATTGACGATCTATAAGGTTGAACAATGTTTCAAACGGATAATTCGTCTGTACGAATTTTAAGAAAATCATACATGGTATCTCATAAGAAACCCAACCATTACCCCGCTGTAGGAAAAGAGTCAATGACAATAGGGTTTTACAACGACCTTGCATTCCTCATCAAATACATCAAAAGATTAGCTCGTGTTTATGTGTGTGTCGTAACCTGCAGCTTACATAAATATGTTAATCTTCAATGACATACCAACATGTGTACACATGGGAAAACGGCAATCAAATGTCCTGGGGAGAAAGTAGAATACTTTCAGTCAGCTTAAGAAAGGGCCTTATGGTACTATATAATACAATAGGAAAATAGATGGTACAAACAGAGAAAAGCGCTGCTGTGTCACACTGGAAACAAATCATGTAAAGTACTTGAAAAACGGCTGCGCCATATCATCGAGTCAAGACTGAAAAATGGGATTCTGGAAGAATAGAAACTGTACCGACGCAATACCATCAGATAGTTAGTGGAAAGGACTGTCGAATCCGACAAACGACTACACGTTGCGTTTGTAGACCAGGAAAAATCGTTAGAACGCGTAAAAGTTAAACGTAGGGTCAGGAGTAAGACAAGGATGCGTACTATCTCCGCTGCTGTTCATCACATATGTCGATAAAGTATGTAAAACAGCTAACACCAGCGAAGGAAACAACCTTGGAGAAACTCTTAAACGAATATCTTTTTTCCAACGACCAGACAATCATATCAACAACAGAGGAACAGCTACAGCAACACATTTAACAGACTCCAGTTAACATGTAATGAATACAATATGAGAATAAACATTTAACAGACTCCAGTTAACATGTAATGAATACAATATGAGAATAAACATTTAACAGACTTCAGTTAACATGTAATGAATACAATATGAGAATAAACATTTAACAGACTCCAGTTAACATGTAATAAATACAATATGAGAATAAACATTTAACAGACTCCAGTTAACATGTAATAAATACAATATGAGAATAAACATTTAACAGACTCCAGTTAACATGTAATAAATACAATATGAGAATAAACATTTAACAGACTCCAGTTAACATGTAATAAATACAATATGAGAATAAACATTAACAGACTCCAGTTAACATGTAATAAATACAATATGAGAATAAACATTAACAGACTCCAGTTAACATGTAATAAATACAATATGAGAATACACATTTAACAGACTTCAGTTAACATGTAATAAATACAATATGAGAATAAACATTTAACAGACTCCAGTTAACATGTAATAAATACAATATGAGAATAAACATTTAACAGACTCCATTAACATGTAATAAATACAATATGGAATAAACATTTAACAGACTTCAGTTAACATGTAATAAATACAATATGAGAATAAACATTTAACAGACTCCAGTTAACATGTAATAAATACAATATGAGAATAAACATTTAACAGACTCCAGTTAACATGTAATGAATACAATATGAGAATAAACATCGATATAACTGAAGTAATGTCAAAATGACATTTGCTAGAGAGGAAAACACTACCAATATCTCCATCGACAAACGTCAATTAAAACAAGTTAAAGACTTTACATAAAAGAGGAAAGCAGATTTAAATAATAGCAAAACTAGAACTGCCAAAGCCATAGCCAGGAAAAATACACAGAAGCTAGCAAGAAAGTGAAGAAACACATAAGGTTAGATAAAAGACAATACGTAGAAGATTTAGCAAGAGAAGCAGAGGTAGCTGCAGGAAAAGGAAACCTTAGGGATCTTTACAACATCACTAGAAAGCTAACAGGAAAATACAGTCCATCAAATAATAATATAATAATTCCTCTCGTACCGTTATACATTACATAGGGCCTGCAAGTAATTTCTCCATACCGCTCTATCCTGGGCAACTCGCTCAATTCCCCCATGGAACTGAGACCAATATTTCCTGCCTCTCTCAGCAAAGTTTGTTTCAGGTCTCCTTAAGTCGACTTTTCTTCTTGAACCCTTTGCATCCCACTTCAATGCCTGCTTTGATATTCGTTGATCATTTCTCCCCAAGGTGTGCCCAACATATCTCCATCTTCTCTTTCTTATAAGAGTTGTCACTAGTGGTTGACCAGACATATCTCTGATTTCATCACTTTCCTGGATTCATTCCATTTTTTATTCATTATTTTTCGCAGACATCTATTTTCAAATGCATTCAACTTGCTTTCTAGATCTTTAGTTATTTTCCAACTCTCGCTGGCATATGTTAGGATTGATTAAACATTTGAATTTAAAATTCGTAATTTAGTTTTAATACTATATAACTTGCAGTTCCATACTTATTTAGATTTTTAAAAACTGATGTTGCTTCCCAATTGTATCAAAATTTCTTTTAATTCGTAATCAAAATTGCTACCAAATAGGTGAACTGCTCTGTTATTTTTATCATTTTAGATTCCAGTGGATATCTGCATTACTTGCCATAGGTGTCTTCATTATATTTGTTTTTCATAGCTTATCTGCAGTCCAATTTTTGATGCTATAGATGACAAGTTGTCTGTTTTTTTTGCATATCTTGGTTGTTTCTACTTAACAAGGCAATATCATCTGCAAAATCCAAATTTTCTAGTTGACTATTTTCACCCAATCGATACCAGTTTCGCCCTCAACATTTTCGCATCACCCAGTCAATGGCCACTCCAAACAATAGCGGAGATAGAATACAGCCTTGCTTTACTCCGGTTTCAATCATAAACCAGTCCACCTTCAGTGCGAACTGCACACTGTGAACCATCATAGAGGCTCTTAATGTTTATTATTTTGTTTGGTATTCCATAGCATTTCAGAATATTCCACAGAGAGATTCTGTTTAGACTATCAAAGGCTTTTTAAAATCGATGAAATTTAGTATGAGTGGTTGTTGCTTTCTCAATATGTTCCTCCAAAATTAGTCGTAGGGTAATTATTTGGTCTATGCAGCTTCTCCCAGGTCTAAAACCAGCTTGTTCTTCTCTCAGTGTTGTGTCCACTGCTCCTTTGATTTTATTAAGAATGATTTTGCAGAAAGTCTTTCATTACTGATAATAGGGTGATCCTCTCCAGTTGTTGAATTTTGAGATCACCTTTTTTGGGGATCTTAACAATTATTCCCTTTTTTTCCATTGATCTGGGACAGTTTCTTCTTCCCATACTTTATTAATAGTTCTTGCACCTGGGAATGTTGTCACCGCTGCCTTATTGTTTATCAAGGAATTGATTGCCCTTGACCTCAGCTACACTTATCATTTCTTCGTTAATTGGTAGGAGCTGTTTCTTGCCTCTTCGTCAAACTTGAGTAGTACTGGTGGATCAGGTCTATTTAATATTTCTTCAAAATGTTCTGCCCATCTTTTTTTCTGCTCGGTATCTGATGTTAGAACCCTTTTCCATCTTTACCTTGATTAGGCCACCCTTTGAAACAAAAGTTCCAGTAAGTCCATCAAATGGGTTGATCAAAAATAGTAGCGGGAAACTATCACTAATGTTAGACACCAAATGGAAAGATGGAGGGAATACTTCAAGGAACTCCTAAACAGACCAGCACCTACAAACCCCCCAGATATCCAACCTACAGAAATTTACTTGGACATCAACTGTGAGAAACCATCCAAGGAGGGATTAGTAAAGCCATTAAACTTTTAAAAGATGGGAAAGCGGCCGGTCCAGATGGTTTTCCCAGCGAGGCGTTAAAGCCAACATAAACATATCCACAGAAATACTGTATAAATTATTTAGCAGTATCGGGGAGACTGAAGAAAAACCAGCAAACTGGAGAAAGGATACCTGGTGAAGTTTACCAAAGAAAGGACTTCAGAAGTGTGAAAAATATAGGAGTAATGCTGTTGTCAGTACCTGGAAAATACTACAGAGTCATCCTGGAGAGACTGAGAGATGCCATCGATACAAAGCTAAGAGATTAACAGGCAGGCTTCCGACCAAATAGATCCTGTGCTGACCAGATAGCCACATTACGCATAATAGAAGAGCAAAGTATTGAATGGGAAAACCCACTGTATATCGGATTTGTGGATTATGAGAAGGCTTTTGACAGTATTGATAGGGAAACCCTTTGAAAATTAATGAGGCATTATGGAATACCACAGAAAATTATTAACCTAATAAAAGCAACATATACAGATATGAAATGTAGAGTTCTTCATGAAGCTAAACTAACAGACACTTTTGGAATAGAAACAGGAGTGCGTCAGGGATGTCTCTATCACCTTTGTTGTTCTTACTGACAATAGACTGGATTATGAAGACCACAGTGCAATAATCCAGAAATGGAATTCAATGGGCTCTGACAGAGCAACTAGATGATCTGGACTTCGCTGATGATATAGCCCTTCTGTCACATACACGAAATAGATGCAGGATAAGCTAAACACATTGAATCTAAGGTCCCAGCAACTAGGGCTGAACATTCATAAGAGAAAGACAAAGATAGTGAGAATTAACCAAGCAAACGACAACTCGATCTCCTGAGTGAAATCCACTTCAAGAGGTAGAATCGCAGGTAGAATCGCACACATATTTGCAGAGCCGGATTAGCATAGTAGCAGAAGTAACAAATGCTACGGGCCCCGCGCTTTGGGGGGGCCCTGCGCCTCTGGAGCTAAGTTGTCACTAGTCATAAACAAGGAACCAAGTTTGGGAGGTGGGTACAATTTTCCCTTTCATTTTTTTTATTGAGGTTAGGGCCAAGGTCATGTTTACTCAATTTCTGACTCAATTGGGCGGTCACACTGAGCTCATTAACAACGTAAGTTTTTTTTACTTTTTGTATAGGAGTGTCTCTTGTGTGCACACGCTTCTAATAAACGAAACTTGAAAGCTTGAACAAAAGAACAATTAAATTTGACTCATAACCCAGTTCAAGTCTCTGTTCGTTCAGTAGTTTTTGCGCGAAACTTAGTTTAAAATAAATGCAAGTGGTGTAGGAAATATTGTTCTAAGACATGAGCAGATCTGGGCACTCCTAAATAAATTTCATGTCATTCACGTTTTTGTGAGAAACTGTTTTGCACTCGACTAGATGTCCCAGAAAATAATGCGAGGGAAGGCCAAATGATTAAACAGAAAACTTGGACACACTTGAAGGAGCCGCAACAAGAAGCCGCAACACAGAGCTGCATAATTTTACAGAGAAGCACACAAACGGACACAGAGAGTAATTTTTATTTGTTCTGCTAACTTTGAATGTATTAAATCCTCCCATCTTGTTATTTTATTATTATTTTATTTTACATAGCTAATTTTATGTTTCAGTGAGAAATTAATTTTTAAAAATAGTTTCTATCATTTTTGTTTTCAATGAATTCAAATGTTTTAAATCAGAGTTATAGTCATGTTAAGTGGTTAAATTACGAAGCACCTGTATATAATATATCATCATGAGTAAATGTTATATCAAAAACGCTGTCCAAACTTTCACATTTATATGTTATATTAGTAGAAAGTAGAAGAATTACATTTTATTTGTAAATTCATTTTCTCTTCCTAGATTGAGATAGACATCATGAGCAGCAGAGCCAGAGATAAGGGTCGACATTACGCTTCTGGAAGTGCAAAGCGTAAAGCACAAGATGAAAAGGAAAATATAACCAAGTTATTGTATCAAAACACGCAAGCTGTCTGAATTTTTAATGTCGTGTAATGGTGCTGAATCCAAAGAAATCGAAGCAGAAAATATAGAAGTCGCGTCTCACAGATAGTAGATGAAGATAGTGATATAGAACAATCATCATTACCAATATTAAGATCAGCAACTCTTCACGATTTAGCCACATTGTCCACAAGACAAACTGAAGTCGAATAAAGCAAGTCCTTCCAATTTAGCCATATCATTTTCAAGCCAAGAGAGGCAGAAAGCACAGCACATGCTTCCAATGTAGCAACATCTTCTACAAGCCAAAAGCACAACGAAAATAAAATGTACTCCAACGATATTGGTGAATGGCCAATCAACTTCAATCGAGATTATTGGATTGCTGAATGAGCAGCGAAGGCAACATATGAACAGTGATTTCTTGTCTTAAAAAAAACATACGATAAAGAAAAAACTAATACGAATTTGTCGAAAATCGTTTTTCACATATACACATAAACCAACAAACAAAACTCACGTGAGAGATTGGTTGTGTTATTCAGAAACTAAAGGACAACTTTTCTGTTTTGTTTGCAAAGTTACTGATTCAGACTGTTCGTCACGGTTTACGAAAGAAGGATTTGACGACTGAAAAAACGCAAATAATTTATTGAAAAGACATGAAGAAGCACTCCATAGACAAGCGATAATTTCTCTGTTAGTTTGCAAAAGAAAGATGCTCGTGTCGATTCTCAACTTGTAAGCCAAATTGAGACCGAACAAACATATTGGCGGACACTTTTGGAGTGAATTACTTCAGTAATCCACTTTTTAGCAGAACGAGGTCTTGCATTTCGGGGTAGGGATGAAATTATTGGTTCACCTAACAATGGAAATTATTTAGGTTTGTTGGAATTAATAGCCAAATTTGACATTTTCTGGCTCAGCATATAAATACTTATGCAAATAAAGGAAAGGGACATACATCATACTTATCAAAAACAACATGTGAGGAATTTATCCATCTAATTGCATCAGCTTTTTTTTTTTTTTAACCCTTTCATACCTCGTAGGCTATAGGGTCAATACAGTGTTAGGCCTGTATTTTCATTGACCGTCGGCAAGATGGGTGATGTGGTCAGCATCACGCCGGCATCAGCTTACTGGATCATATTATTTGCGAAATTAAGAAATGCAAGTACTATTCCGTATCACTGGACTCTACCCAGACATTTCGCATGTGGACCAACTCACTCTAATAGTGCGCTATGTGTTACCATCTGGACCAGTGGAAAGGTTTGTAAGTTCTCTGGATATGGAAGGTCATACTGCTGAACAACTCGCCCAAAGTTTACTTGGATTTTAAAGGAAATGGCATTGATATCAAAGACTGTCGGTCAAAGCTGGACAATGCCAGCAACATGAGTGGGAAATACAACGGCTTACAAGCACGCATTAAAGAGATAAATAAGTACGCAGAATACATTTCCTGCTTTGCACATTCACTGAATTTGGTTGCGAAGTGTGCTGCAGAATGTTGTATAGAAGCATCCATTTTTCGATTTTGTTGAAAGTCTCATACATTCTTTTCCGCTTCTACCTATCGATGGGACATTCTTACAAAAGCACTGGAAGATACAGGTTCAAACTCCCGACTTTGAAGAGACTGTCGGACACCAGGTGGTCTTTCCGAGCTGATGCGACAAAAGCACTTTTATGTGGTTTTACCATTATCAAACAAGTTTTGATGACATCTCAAATAACATGGATCAAAAGCAGAGTGTCGTAATCGCGTATGGGCTAGTTTGGAGATGAGTAAGTTGGAAACGGGAATAGTTAGCATTTTATGGAACGGAATTATAGAACGCTTGCAAGCGTCGAGCGCTTCATTACAGTCACCTGATCAAGACCTTAACACGGATATGCTCTTTATGAATCGTTACACGGTACGTTCAAACAATGCGCCTACATTTTCAGATATTGAGGCCAAAGCCAAAATCCTGATTCACTGTCAAGAATATCAGCAACAAACTTCACGACGACGCAAGCGAAATACTAAGTACGACGATTTAGTGGCTCTACTACGCTCGATGAAGTTGTAGAAAATCAAACACCCAAACAAAATTTGAAAGTCAGGTGTTTATTGTCATAATTGATAATGTACTCTCTGCCTTAGCTAAACCACAGCCAGGCTATAGCCCGGTAGCTTATAGTTTATAGTAGTTTATAGTTGGCTCTGCAAACGCATGGAAGCGTACCATAGAGTGACTGATGTATTTGGAACATTTCGGCAGATAAAATCTCTTACAGCAGAAGAGATCTTGAAAAGAACTCCAAATATTGTCCGCTCTTACCAAGAGGATTTGGAAGAAAGCCTAGGCGACGAACTTGTGCAGTTCGCTGAACTTCTTAAAACTAATGTAGCTGGTGCTATTAGCAACGAAAAGAATGAGGCCCTTGAACTGCAATTTTATAAACTTATAATGGAAAATTCATTAGAGTCGTGTTTCCAAATGTAGAAATAGTCTTACGAATTTACTTGTCTTTAATGATTACTAACTGCAGCGGAGAACGTTCTTTTTCAACATTAAAGCGTATAAAAGTGAGTTAAGAAACATGATGGGACAAGATCGTCTAAATAACCTCACCTTAATGAACATTGAATGTAATTTACTTAGAGAAATTGATTTGTCTAGTATTATCTCTAAATTTGCTCACATTAAATCGAGACAAGTTTGTTTGTAAAATTTATGTTTTATTATTTATTATCATACAAAACTTAGGGCCCTGCGCTAAATTTAGCTATGGGCCCCGCGCTGGTCTAATCCGGCTCTGCATATTTGGGCAGCAACGTAGACAAAGAGGGTGGAACAGATAGAGATTAAGAATACAGAAGGCAAGAGGAGCTTTCATTGCACTTGGAAACATATGGAAGTCTAAAGAAATCAAATCTAGAACAAAAATTAGGATATTTAACTCTAATGTTAAAGCAGTTCTACTGTATGGGTCAGAAACATGGAGAACAACTAAAACAATAGCGCATAAATTGCAAACATTCATCAACTGGTGTCTGGTCAGAATAGAGGGAATAAGATGGTATGATAGGTCCACAATGAGGAACTTATGGAGAGAACAAGACAGATTCCAGTGAACGAACAGGTTAAAAAAAGACGCTGGCGTTGGATAGACACATTTTGAAACCGAGGGAGTATAATAAGAAGGGTCTTTGCCTGAACCGCAGGGACAGCGAAAGAAGGGGAGGCCGAGACATACATGGAGACACGATTTGGAGGCGGAGATCAACAATATAAAGAAGAGCTGGAGGAGCTGCAGGAGATAGCTAGAGATAGGAAGACTTGGCATGAGTTGGTTGAGGGCCTATCCCCAATCCGGGGTAAAAGACAAGAGAGAGAGAGAGAGAGAGAGAAAGACTTTAGATATCTAGGGAGCATTTTTCAGCAAACGGAGGAATAATTAACGAAATTCAACATAGATGCAACAAAGTAAATCAAATAATAGGGCAAATGGCGCCAATGGCAAACATGTCACCATGAACACAAAAAGAGCATTGTACAACATATCTTTTCACACATTATGCTATCAGTGCCAAACCTGGACGCTGACATCAAATGATAAAGAAAACTAGACACGACAGAAATGAAGTGTCAGCACAATGCTGGAGTATCAAGAAGAGATGTGTTTAGAAATGAAGACAACATAAAAAGAATGGGTACAATAGCCACATAAGCAGATTACCAACAGACAGTGCACCTCAAAGAACAACGTTACTCCAATACAATGGATACGAAAAAGGCTGGCCACGAAAAAGGCTGGCCACGTAAAAGGTAAAACTCAGAGATAACAGAGGCGACGAAAGACTCTGCTTATGAAACGCAAATGTAAGAAGTAACAACGTACGAGTCGCGTGTAAGCGTATACTCTCCTGAATCAATGGTCAACCATAATTGCCAGCTCAGTGCAAGAAAGTCAGGCACTCTCCCACACGCACTATAGACAAAATGGTGAAACTCATAATTCCTGGGGTTCAACAACAACTAAAATATATACTATATAACTAAGGTACAAAAGAGATCCCTACAACCTACTGTTGACCACAGTCCTTCACCATGAAATAGCAAACAATAAAAAAAAAAACTTTGCTTTTCTTCAATGACAGTTAACAATGATTTTTACTAAACCACTTATTATTGAAAGTCCTCTTTTTCTTGCCATCTTGTTGCATATATACAAAGCTATTTGGCTGATGTGCACCTAGCCGTTTAATTTCAAGCTTTTCTTCTATCTTTAACGAAGGAAACGGATTTCGTAATAAATAATCCACTTGATTCATTTTGAATTTCGAATAAGCCACAACTTCAAAAGTAGGTCACAGCTTGTCGATCGCAAACGAGTGTGCGTTGTAGAAGATATATGTATATTGAATACGAAACGGACGATTACCGTTAACGATTATAAAAATAGTTAGTTACATATTTCTATTAATGCATATCCTTTTCTACTATTTATATATAATTTGTGATTCAATCGATAATTATACAAAGTACTATTTAATCAAGAGTCGTCGTTTAACTGTTAATTGGTTGATCGAGTAGGAACTTAGCTTCCGGTGAATAAAATGACATAAATTGTTTTGGCAATTATTATTAAAGGTAGCGATCAAAGGTCATAGGTCGCAATGTTGCATCGTCTGTAGAGAATTTAAAAACGACCTGATAAAACATAGTGAGCTGATATATACGTCAAGCGTTATAGAGAAGCTGAATTTAGACCGTATATAATAGTTTTTAAATAATAATGTTTATATATTATTATGATTGTTATATTATTATGATATAATATTTATATTTTAGTGTTAAATATTCAACTTTCAAATCTAATCAGTGTCAAGTTAACAATAATAATTACGAACAAAATTTAAAAAAATAATAAGTACACGTTAATTATTTTTGGTTTGGTAGGCCTGTTCTTGCAGGCCCCTAATGACCATTGGTGTGTACTAATTGGAGGAAAAATATGTTGAATTTAGATTTCAGAATGTGTGGATATTTTAGCGCTATATATCAACTTTCAAAGCTAATCAGTATCCTGTTGAAAGTAATAATTATAAACAAATAATGTCTGAAATAATATGTACACGTTACTCAATATTTTTAGTAGGGCCTGGCCCACTGGCCCTAATGACGAGCCGCCCCTGATTGGAGAAAAGAAAGCTCCAGAGAGTAATGCCAGGGCGTCTTATATACAGTGGATCGAGCATGGGGCGAAGTAACGAGGCCTTGACATTCACCATCATAAGTACGTGAGTGAGCGTAAGATAGTTGGAGAGATGATGGATGGCTACGAACCGACTAACTAAACCGGTCTTACAATGTCATGGCACATTCAGTTTAATCACGGTGAGAATCATCTTTTTGTCTGGTACTGCACAATTTGACATCAATCCGTTTCTTGAACAATTATGCAACTCGTTCCTCGGTCGTTGGAGCAGTGAGAGATAGTTCTTCCTTATTCTGCAAACATCTTGCAGATTTGACTATTTTCAAAAAGGCATCAGCCTATATAATCGCTCTCACAGTCGAAATAACGCAGGTCCTGTAATTCTAGTAGCCTACATGGACAACACACTGTCCGAAACCACAGAGGTACTGCACTTGTTCAACACACTGCATCTCTAATAGTAGGGCCCTACATGGACAACACACTGTAGTTCTAGTAGTAGTGCCTACACATGAACAATACAGTTCTAGTAGTAGTGCCTACACATGAACAATACAATTCTAGTAGTAGTGCCTACACATGAACAATACAGTTCTAGTAGTAGTGCCTACACATGAACAATACAGTTCTAGAGTAGGCCACACATGGACAATTAAGTTCTAGTAGTAGTGCCTACACATGAACAATACAGTTCTAGTAGTAGTGCCTACACATGAACAATACAGTTCTAGTAGTAGTGCCTACACATGAACAATACAGTTCTAGTAGTAGTGCCTACACATGAACAATACATCTCTAGTAGTAGTGCCTACACATGGACAATACAGTTCTAGTAGTAGTGCCTACACATGAACAATACAATTCTAGTAGTAGTGCCTACACATGGACAATACAGTTCTAGTAGTAGTGCCTACACATGAACAATACAATTATAGTAGTAGTGCCTACACATGAACAATACAGTTCTAGTAGTAGTGCCTACACATGAACAATACAATTATAGTAGTAGTGCCTACACATGGACAATACAGTTCTAGTAGTAGTGCCTACACATGAACAATACAATTATAGTAGTAGTGCCTACACGTGGACAATACAGTTCTAGTAGTAGTGCCTACACATGGACAATACAGTTCTAGTAGTAGTGCCTACACATGAACGCTTAGTGACTGTTTCGCCAACACTACGCAATATACGTCAATGCTCTATGATTTGCTCTGGAGAATTGTTTTATTTCGTTATATGGTACCTATGACCTCATGGACTCAACGCACTACATACAAATGCTTCTTAGTACGTTCTCTTCGCATGCTCCATATTATATATGTGTATATGTTAAATGTATATGTTATATATTTACTTGATTTTTTATTATTTCTCTTCTTTTTTCACTTCTAGGTTTTTTCCATTTATTTCGTTGTTCGTGTTTAGTCCCTGGTCCCTGATTTTCATTTTTAGGACCGTTGGAATGTCTCTGTCGCAGTCTATATGTAGTGGGCTGTGAAATTCGTCACTCCTGTTGTATCGTTTGTTTGATATAGGCCTTTGGTCGAAACGTTGCTGTAGTGGCGGCTCGTGCTCATTTTTGTTGGGGGCAGACACAAATTTTCGGAAAAATCATGGTTTTGGTTAAGTTATTTTTTAATTTATAAATAATAAATACATTATTTTTTGTGGGGCCCTGCCCCACTGGCCCTTAATGACGAGCCGCCACTGTTGCTGTGTATCGTCATTGTTTTTATATAACTACAGTACTTTGTTATTACGTGTTTCTCCATTTTACATAGTTTTACTGCAGTCTCCCCCTTCATCGATAATACTATCCGAAACAACAGAACTTATATGAATATCCTCTACCGTTCATATCGGCTCTCCAGCTCGACTATACAGGTCTTCTAAACAATTGCTCCAGTCGGAGTCGCTGGTTCATCTCAGACTTGTTCGAGGCGATCTTCTTCTCCGACTCCTTTTCAAACTGTTTAAGGACACATTATAAAACTTGGAATATCGCTCACCACAACGAGTAATCCCCACGATTCCTGTTGAACTGAGACATTGGATGTTTACTAACATCAGGGATTCTCAAAATATTTCTTTCCCTGCCAATAAGTGACAGTAAATACTGTTACAATCATGCATTGTGTACGGTTTCCAGTTCTACTTTGATCAAACTAAAGCTGCACAACCAACGCAGAACCTCGTCTTTTAAAAACACACTGTCCGATCTCGGTATCAGTGGTCATACAGTGACCTCGAAATACCATATTACGACCAAGGCCGCGGTCATACCATAGAGTGAAAGTGCGTATAATTCACAGATTGTGTGGGCAGGTCCCAGTGCATAGGTTTAATTCACAGATGGTGTGGACGGCTCCCAGTGCATTGGTTTATCGTAGATGGGTGGACAGATGCCAGTGCTTGGGTTTAATTCCGGGAAATGTGACTTGAACTGTACCAAAACTCACTTGTTGAGACTGTATTCTAGCTGTCCTAGTAGTTTTCTCTAGACCAGATGTCAGGCCGCCTTCGCCATGTTAAAATCATCTATCACATCTTCGATATATCGTCTCCGTGATCTTTCTCTTCTTCTATTTGCTGGAATCACTCCCCCCATAACAGCGATGACCTTCACAAGCGATAACCTTCACAAGCGAGGAGATAGCTTTGATCAAGCGTTCTTAGTTCCTATGTCCTATACATAATCCGCCAGCGTACTTTAGAAATGAAAACAAAGCGATGTACATACAGTAGGCCTAACACTGTGCTGTCAGTATATCTTAGTTCATGTTATTTTTGTGTAGCTATCTTCTGTAACATTTCTTATATTTTCATTTATACGTTAAGCAGATAAGGTGACACAATACAACCTTATCTGATAACATGTCTTATGTCAAACCAATCCGACATGTTATCGCACGTTCTTACAACACATATCGGATCATTACATGCGGGCAGAAGTATGGACAGAGCAGATGTCATCAATGCGGTTCGCTCTCATTTAGGTGACTTGGGCGAGTTTCAGACACTGCAACGATTGTGAGAATTAGGAGCTCAGTTTGGACATGCCAGACAGTGTCGTCTTCGTGGTAGAGAGCGTAGGTATACTTATCATCTTCTCATGAGCACGGTGATAAAATTGACTTGGGATGGCTGCTGCAGTGGAGGACAGAGCACGAGTGGGAATGTCCAATGTGCCATGACGTCGATTTCATAACATAACATTAAATTGACGAAGCTCAAAGTGCATGCCCAGTTTCCAGTTAATATTAAGCTTGATATCTCCCCATATCTTAGAGGTCATGAAGTTTCCAGTTAATTCTAAACTTGATATCTCCCCATATCTTAGAGGTCATGAAGTTTCCAGTTAATATTAAGCTTGATATCTCCCATTTCTTGAGGTCATGAGTTTCCAGTTAATATTAAGCTTGATATCTCCCCATATCTTAGAGGTCATGCGGTTTCCAGTTAATATTGCTTTGATATCTCCACAAATCTTAGAGGTCATGAAGTTTCCAGTTAATTCTAAGCTTGATATCTCCCCATATCTTAGAGGTCATGAAGTTTCCAGTTAATTCTAAGCTTGATATCTCCACATATCTTAGAGGTCATGAAGTTTCCAGTTAATTCTAAGCTTGATATCTCCCCATATCTTAGAGGTCATGAAGTTTCCAGTTAATTCTAAACTTGATATCTCCACATATCTTAGAGGTCATGAAGTTTCCAGTTAATTCTAAGCTTGATATCTCCCCATATCTTAGAGGTCATGAAGTTTCCAGTTAATTCTAAACTTGATATCTCCACATATCTTAGAGGTCATGAAGTTTCCAGTTAATTCTAAGCTTGATATCTCCACATATCTTAGAGGTCATGAAGTTTCCAGTTAATTCTAAGCTTGATATCTCCACATATCTTAGAGGTCATGAAGTTTCCAGTTAATATTAAGCTTGATATCTCCACATATCTTAGAGGTCATGAAGTTTCCAGTTAATTCTAAGCTTGATATCTCCACATATCTTAGAGGTCATGAAGTTTCCAGTTAATTCTAAGCTTGATATCTCCACATATCTTAGAGGTCATGAAGTTTCCAGTTAATACTAAACTTGATATCTCCCCATATCTTAGAGGTCATGAAGTTTCCAGTTAATATTAAGCTTGATATCTCCCCATATCTTAGAGGTCATGAATTTTCCAGTTAATTCTAAACTTGATATCTCCCCATATCTTAGAGGTCATGAAGTTTCCAGTTAATATTAAGCTTGATATCTCCACATATCTTAGAGGTCATGAAGTTTCCAGTTAATTCTAAGCTTGATATCTCCACATATCTTAGAGGTCATGAAGTTTCCAGTTAATTCTAAGCTTGATATCTCCACATATCTTAGAGGTCATGAAGTTTCCAGTTAATTCTAAGCTTGATATCTCCCCATATCTTAGAGGTCATGAAGTTTCCAGTTAATTCTAAACTTGATATCTCCACATATCTTAGAGTTCATGAAGTTTCCAGTTAATTCTAAGCTTGATATCTCCCCATATCTTAGAGGTCATGAAGTTTCCAGTTAATTCTAAACTTGATATCTCCACATATCTTAGAGGTCATGAAGTTTCCAGTTAATTCTAAGCTTGATATCTCCACATATCTTAGAGGTCATGAAGTTTCCAGTTAATTCTAAGCTTGATATCTCCACATATCTTAGAGGTCATGAAGTTTCCAGTTAATTCTAAGCTTGATATCTCCACATATCTTAGAGGTCATGGGGTTTTCCCAGTTAATATTAAGCTTGATATCTCCACAAATCTTAGAGGTCATGAAGTTTCCAGTTAATTCTAAGCTTGATATCTCCCATATCTTAGAGGTCATGAAGTTTCCAGTTAATTTAAACTTGATATCTCCCATATCTTAGAGGTCATGAAGTTTCCAGTTAATATTGCTTGATATCTCCCATTTCTTAGAGGTCATGAAGTTTCCAGTTAATATTGCTTGATATCTCCCATATCTTAGAGGTCATGGTTTCCAGTTAATATTAAGCTTGATATCTCCACAAATCTTAGAGGTCATGAAGTTTCCAGTTAATATTAAGCTTGATATCTCCCCATATCTTAGAGGTCATGAAGTTTCCAGTTAATTCTAAGCTTGATATCTCCACATATCTTAGAGGTCATGATGTTTCCAGTTAATTCTAAGCTTGATATCTCCCCATATCTTAGAGGTCATGAAGTTTCCAGTTAATTCTAAACTTGATATCTCCACATATCTTAGAGGTCATGAAGTTTCCAGTTAATTCTAAGCTTGATATCTCCCCATATCTTAGAGGTCATGAAGTTTCCAGTTAATTCTAAACTTGATATCTCCACATATCTTAGAGGTCATGAAGTTTCCAGTTAATTCTAAGCTTGATATCTCCACATATCTTAGAGGTCATGAAGTTTCCAGTTAATTCTAAGCTTGATATCTCCACATATCTTAGAGGTCATGAAGTTTCCAGTTAATTCTAAGCTTGATATCTCCACATATCTTAGAGGTCATGAAGTTTCCAGTTAATTCTAAGCTTGATATCTCCACATATCTTAGAGGTCATGAAGTTTCCAGTTAATTCTAAGCTTGATATCTCCACATATCTTAGAGGTCATGAAGTTTCCAGTTAATACTAAACTTGATATCTCCCCATATCTTAGAGGTCATGAAGTTTCCAGTTAATATTAAGCTTGATATCTCCCCATATCTTAGAGGTCATGAATTTTCCAGTTAATTCTAAACTGATATCTCCCATATCTTAGAGGTCATGAAGTTTCCAGTTAATATTAAGCTTGATATCTCCACATATCTTAGAGGTCATGAAGTTTCCAGTTAATTCTAAGCTTGATATCTCCACATATCTTAGAGGTCATGAAGTTTCCAGTTAATTCTAAGCTTGATATCTCCACATATCTTAGAGGTCATGAAGTTTCCAGTTAATTCTAAGCTTGATATCTCCCATATCTTAGAGGTCTAGAAGTTTCAGTTAATTCTAAACTTGATATCTCCACATATCTTAGAGTTCATGAAGTTTCCAGTTAATTCTAAGCTTGATTTTCCCCATATCTTAGAGGTCATGAAGTTTCCAGTTAATTCTAAACTTGATATCTCCACATATCTTAGAGGTCATGAAGTTTCCAGTTAATTCTAAGCTTGATATCTCCACATATCTTAGAGGTCATGAAGTTTCCAGTTAATTCTAAGCTTGATATCTCCACATATCTTAGAGGTCATGAAGTTTCCAGTTAATTCTAAGCTTGATATCTCCACATATCTTAGAGGTCATGAAGTTTCCAGTTAATTCTAAGCTTGATATCTCCACATATCTTAGAGGTCATGAAGTTTCCAGTTAATTCTAAGCTTGATATATCCACATATCTTAGAGGTCATGAAGTTTCCAGTTAATTCTAAGCTTGATATCTTCACATATCTTAGAGGTCATGAAGTTTCCAGTTAATTCTAAGCTTGATATCTCCACATATCTTAGAGGTCATGAAGTTTCCAGTTAATTCTAAGCTTGATATCTCCACATATCTTAGAGGTCATGAAGTTTCCAGTTAATTCTAAGCTTGATATCTCCACATATCTTAGAGGTCATGAAGTTTCCAGTTAATTCTAAGCTTGATATCTCCACATATCTTAGAGGTCATGAAGTTTCCAGTTAATTCTAAGCTTGATATCTCCACATATCTTAGAGGTCATGAAGTTTCCAGTTAATTCTAAGCTTGATATCTTCACATATCTTAGAGGTCATGAAGTTTCCAGTTAATTCTAAGCTTGATATCTCCACATATCTTAGAGGTCATGAAGTTTCCAGTTAATTCTAAGCTTGATATCTTCACATATCTTAGAGGTCATGAAGTTTCCAGTTAATTCTAAGCTTGATTCAACGTCAGCATCCAGGACGGTGAGATCTGGGAGGAGTGGCTTCATAGCTACCTACTACCATTGCCGAAGCCCAACAAAGATCACTCTCAGATAGCCGGCTACAGAATCATTGCATTGCAAAACACGACAGGCAAACTTCTTGAGAAAATCGTGGCACGTCGACTGGCATGGGACCTCGAAAGTCGCCATATCTTCCCACCCACTCTTGGAGGTTACAGATCTTGGAAAGAAACATGGTGCAACGCTGCGGTCTTCGCCTATGATGTCTTCGAAGGTTTCCATGCAGGTATTGAAACATGTGTAGCAATGGTGGACTTGGAAGACGCATACAATAGAGTGTCCTATGATTATCTTATGCACCAGCTCATCAAACTCCAGGTGCACCCACTATACATAAGATGGATAGCTGGCGCTGTCAAAAGGAAGGTTGTACTGCGATGTGGTGGTTGATTTTTTGAACAGGTGACTGTACATTCCGGATTTCCACACGGCCTCTCTCTCTTCCTGTCTTATTCAAAATATACACGGTGTCAATCACAGAACAACAACTCGATGGCAGAGGTAGAACTGTCATTTGCTGATGACATCCTAGTGTATGTTATGTTATGTTATGCGATCGACGTCATAGCACATTGGGAATTTCCATTCGTGCTCTGTCCTCCGTTGCAGCAGCCATCCCAAAGTCCATTTGCTCACAGTACTCATGAGAGGTTGATTACTATATCTTCTCTCTACCACGAAGACGACACTGTCTGGCATGTCTAAACTTAACGCCTAATTATCGAACTCGTTCCAGTGTCTGAGACCCGCCCATGTCACACAATTGAGAGCGTACCGCATTGATGATATCGGCTCTGTCCATGTTTCTGCCCACTTGAGTTGGGGCACTGTTTGCAAGAGAGTCAGCACGTTCGTTACCCCACACTCCAGCATGTCCAGGTGCGTACAGCCAAGTCATTTTCTTGAGATGTGATCTCCGAATGATGTCCACCCATTCCACACGCATACTTCCAGATTCAATCAGTTGAAGCATATTCATCGAGTCTGATATGATGATCGTATGGGTAACCTGTTGCTCAGCCACCCATGACAGAGCCCTGAGGCAGCGGTGATCTCCATAGTCATGCTCGATGTCGTTGTCTCAAAAGCCCCGCAGTCCTCATGAAGTGTGCGACCGTTTCGTTGTGCTGAGTAAGCTCACGATGATCTGGTGCCACGCTTGACGGGAGCCATCGGTGTAGATAATGATATCACCTGGGTGGGAGTGCTGATGCACGAGTGCAAGAATTTCCGCATTGACGACGCCCGGTGCCCATTCTCTACAGCGGCGTCCAAGTGTGCTGATAACCCTGGCGTAAGCAGTCATATCCTCTGATATAGGCATCCATTCGTCACCGTGCCTCAGCTCATCTAGAGTACAGACCTATTTAATAACATCCTCTGCCTCGCCATCCAGGATCGACCTCTCTTCAATCGCCTTCCTTGTTCTCATTTATGGATTTGTGCAGAGGGTGATTTGTGTCCGCATAAACTCGCAGATACGCTTTTACCTGTGCGACTTTGTGTCTCGTGGCTATCGTTGGCAATCCAGGACATAGCGCATTGCCTCACAAGAAGTGTCACGTGTGCAACTGAGTATAAGCCTCATCGCTTCATTTTGGATCCTAGTGTATAGACAAGGAAAGACAGGATGCAGTTGCCAGTGAGATACAGAGGAACTCGACCGCATCACAGACTGGTGTGATGTCTCTGGTGTACTAGTTAACCCTACCAAAGCAGCAGTGACATGGTTCTCACTCAATAATCACACCGTTAACGCATGTACGCCTAGTGTGAAACTTCGCAGTATTGTTTTGCCCGTAGATAAATCGATGAAATATTTGGTGTGACATTTGACCGCAGTCTGTGTTTCCGGGAACATGTTGAGTATGTCATTGTCAAGGCACGCAAAGGTTTGGCGGCAATGAGAGTCATGGCGGCTGTTAACATCAAGTAACGACTGCTTGTCATCCTGTATCAGACACTAGTCCTCTCTACCATTGAATATGCAATGGCCATCCTGCCTGTCAGCAAAACACAAATTGAAAGACTTGAGAGAATACAGAACGAAGCTATGCGCATCATCCTCGGTTGCACAAGGGATACACCTGTGTGGCGATGAGGTTTCTCCTGGATTTTCCGACCATGGAGTATAGACTCAAGATAGCTAGAGCACGTGCCTATCTCAAAATAAGTACCAAAAAGATCACCCATTGCATGAACAGCTCAGCACCAGTAGTGGAAATCGGCTAAAGCTGGGCAAGTCATGGTTGGCCGTGCCCAGATACTGTTCAGCTGGTATGCGGGCTCAATAATATTGGCTATAGGGAAGAATGGATACCGATGCCTCCAATATACTGGAACACTTTTTCAGCCATCATTAAATTTGACAAAGGTTGCAGAGAGGGAAATCCCGTGGCGTTGAATGCAGACGTCAAAGCCATCATCGATGAAAACTGCAATGCAGACGACATGATTTACACGGATGGATCGGTAGTTCGTCACGAAAAATCTGCATGGGCCTTCTCTGCAAGCTCATGTGGCAGAATGGTCAAGGAAGCCAGTGGTGCATTCAGTGTGACAACAAGCAGCATGACAATGGAGGTACTGGCGGTGACCAATGCACTACTCTGGCTAGAGTCACAAACTACACTCATGCGTGCATTCTGAGTGACTCATTGAGTATGATCCGAACGGTGGAGGTCGGTTCGGTGCGCAGGCAATGGACTGAATCACTGCAGACGTCAACAATTTGCAGAATTACACTTGTCTTTGTTCCGGGGCACATGGGTGTCGTTGGCAATGAGAGAGCAGACAGACTGGCTGGCTCTGCTGCTATATCAGAGGGCCAGCCAACGGACAGAGCTGACATCGTGAACGCCCTCATAGAGCGTGGCCGCAGAGAAGACCATTTAAACCAATCCACGTCAACTACTAGATTGCGAGAACTGGGTTTGAAGATTGGTGTGGCAAGAAAAGAACGGTACAACAGGTATACGAGTCGGCTCATCAATCAAAATAGAACTGGTACGGTCAGTCGCTGGGCGCTGTTGGAGATATTACGAAGGAGATCGAGCACCTATGGACATGTCCGGAGTGCAATGAAGATATTCCAAACTGAAACTGAACTTGATATCTCCCCATATCTTAGAGGAGGTCATGAAGTTTCCAGTTAATTCTAAACTTGATATCTCCACATATCTTAGAGGAGGTCATGAAGTTTCCAGTTAATTCTAAACTTGATATCTCCACATATCTTAGAGGAGGTCATGAAGTTTCCAGTTAATTCTAAACTTGATATCTCCCCATATCTTAGAGGAGGTCATGAAGTTTCCAGTTAATTCTAAACTTGATATCTCCACATATCTTAGAGGAGGTCATGAAGTTTCCAGTTAATTCTAAACTTGATATCTCCCCATATCTTAGAGGAGGTCATGAAGTTTCCAGTTAATTCTAAACTTGATATCTCCACATATCTTAGAGGAGGTCATGAAGGCAACTAGCTAGATGTCAAGTGCGAAGAATTTTTGTGCGGACTTACTAACGACCGAAATCTACAAAACAGGAGGCCCCATGCTGAAGTTGATAGACCTCTTTAATCTGTTATAAAGAACGCGTCTCACGTGAATTAAAGGATGTCACTATCGTCCACCTGTATAAGAACAAAGGCACCCCCTGACCTGCGATAACCGCTTGGGGATCTCCTCATGTCAATTACTGACATAATACTGGCCCTAGTTATTCTCAATCGCTTAAATCTAGAACATGCTCTACTTTCTAAGACACAATGTGGCTTCAAAGTGGGGTGGAAAATAACACGCATGATATTTGCAGCTCACCAACGACAGAAGAAATAGCACGTGCAGCAAACATTCTATATATGATCTAGATCAGGTGGCAAACTTTTGTGCAGAGGGCCACATTGAAAATTGTAAAGCTATTGAAGGGCCACATATAATATTATGTATATTTTTGTTTAATTCTCAGTAAGTAATCAATGAAATATTTTTATTGTAAACAAAGGTAGTTTTACATAATGTAGATAACTTCTCAAATAAATTATATTTCTAACAGATTTACACTATAACAGTATATTTTCTAATATGGATAAAAAATTTTGCAAATGTTTTAACAATATTTGCAAAATATTATGTTGCATACAGTTACAATATGGGTTCATATCAATAGTTTTAATGAAGATTTTTAAAAAAACGCCATACACATACAGTCACAATTTTATTTGTTGCTGATTTCTATAAATGAGATGTATGTAATTGCTTGTAAGATTTTATAAATTCCTTTGAAATCTGGAACAAGTTTACTTGTAGAAATTTGCATGACTGCATTTAAGTTGCAATCAGATAATAAAGACCTATTCTTAGATTTGTTGATTTTTTAAGCAAGAAAATGCCTGTTCACAAATATATGTAGATCCAAATAATGACAAAAATTTAGCTGCAAAGTTTTTTTAAGTTTGGGAATGATTGTTCAGGCAAAGAACCATAGAAATCCAACAAACATTCAGACTTAAATTTTTCCTTCAGATAATGATTGGCTTGTAATTCAAGCAACTCCAACTGTATGTGCACTAGGGCTTTATCATCTTCTGCACTGAGAGGAGAATTGATAACATTGAAGTGCTGCTCCAAGTTCTGGAAATCTTGGAATCTTCTTCCAAATTCTTCAACCAATACATCTAACTGAGCTTTGAATTTTTTACTCATCTCATCAGAAATAGTTTTTCGTTTCAGCAAAGGGAAGTGACAAAACATGTTTTCACTTGCTTGTCTGGAAAACAGTGAGAGTTTAGCTTGAAATGATTTTACATGAACATATATTTCATGTGCAAACAAACCATTGCCCTGAAGTTTAACATTCAGTTCATTTAACTTTTCCATTATTTCAATGGCAAATATCAAGTCAAGCTTCCACTCTGCATTAACAATGTTAGTATTAAAGTCACATTCTATGCCCTTCATCTCTAGAAACATTACTATTTCTTCTTTAAGATCCCATACTCTCCTTAAAACCTTTCCAAGACTCAACCATCGAACTGTACTATGGTACAGGACATCAGAATGTTCAGTTTCTAGATCGTCTAGTAATGCTCGGAACTGCCTGTGATTGAGTCCTCTTGATCTGATGAGGTTTATGACACTGACAACTGGGGTCAATAACATGCTTAATTTTTAAAACAGATTTACACAAACTTTCCTGATGAATCACACAATGAAGTGGTAATATTACGTGTTCAGGATATTCTGACTTAATCCTATCATTGATCAGCTTTATCAGTCCTATGTTTTTTCCAGTTAAAGCACGAGCACCATCAGTTGTAATACTGGCCATTTTGTTCCACATTAACCCAGCTCTTTCAATACAGCCACTAACAGCATTGAATATATCGAGGCCAGTGGTAGTGTCTTTGATCGACTCAACACTCAGTAACTCTTCAAAGAGTTTAAAAGAATTGTTTATTCCACGTATAAAACAATAATTGTGCAGTATCCTGTACATCAGTACTTCGTCCAATGCAAGAGAGTACCTACAAAAATGCTTACTTGCATCTTGAAGTTGAAGGTCAAATCTTCTCTTATCTTTTCAACACGTCTGACCACAGTTCTTCTGGATAATGTAATACTGTCAAATTTGTTGTTTTGTTCTGGACATAGAATGTTTGTTGCATCTAGTAAACATTCCTTAATAAATTCACCATCAGAAAATGGCTTGTTGTATTTCACAATTTTGTGTGACAACACCAAACTGGCCTCTGTTGCAGCAACTTGAATTGAAGACTGTTTTGTAAACACAGTTTGTTGTTTCTTTACACTTTTTTACCAACTCCATGCATTTTCTTTTCCTTTCTTCAGATGTAAGATTGTGTCCGAAATTGTGATGTTTTGTCTGGTAATGTCTTTTAAGTTATAATCTTAAAAACAGCCACTGATTCGTGACACAGCAAGCAAACAGATTTATTGCCAACTTGCATAAAACAATATTCGGTAATCGGTACTAGTCTTTTATACAACCCCAAACAAGCGGATGTGGCTATTTTTAGATCTGTCGTGACGCGTCGGTGGAGGTCGTTGGATGGTCCATTTTAGGGCAGGTAAACCAGTTACAAATTTGGTAGCAATTGCGGCTATTTTTAGATATGTCGATCAATTTAGATTGTATTCGTTAGTAGCTAGTATTCGTTAGTATTGTATTCGACATTACTATTCGCCGTTATAAGCGTTTTCCGGTCAGGCATTATCCATTCTAGTATTTGCGCCAGTTTCAGTTGTTGAAGGCAAGAACTGTCAATCCATATATTGCAAGCACTGTCAATTATTTGCACTATTAGAATTTAACAATTTATTAACAATTTAACATATTATTGTATATCATGAATTTCATTGCACTATCAGCCCTGACTGAAGACAAGGCAAGGTGCTTGCTTTTTCTTCAGACACATGGGGTGTTGCATACTGGTAGGGTGTGTGTTCAAATAACCATGATATGACGTTATCTTTAGGCAAGAAGAATGGCTGTGTGTTGATCGCTGGCGGTGCCGGAGAACCACTTGTCGGCAAGATATACCTCTCAGGACTGGAACTTGGTTACAAAGTTCCCGTCTAACATATAGGCAGATAATTCTATTTATATACTGTTGGTGTAACAAATTGGCAAATATAAAATATTGTCAGGAGTTAGACATGTCGAAAAGTTCTACTATTGATTGGTCTAATTACCTCGGGAGGTATGCGCCAATAAACTCCTTCAAACCCTGC